>JAQFYE010003498.1:0-15159 GCA_034694305.1 Protaphorura glebata
CGTTGAACCGTTCGGCCGCTCTCTTTCACCTTAGATGCCCATCTGTGTATATGTATATGTCAACGGTCAAACGGTTCGTTAGACTTTTGGGGGTAGGAACTTTACAAAAGTTGGTCAGGATCACAAGGGTTGCATATCAAAAATTGAAGGAATTTCAGCGGCGTACATTTTCTCAAGCGGTGTCCTTGATTTTCTAAAATGAACAAACCTGTAATTGATGACATGGATTTTCCCGGAATCCACCCTGCTCCTGTCCTTCCGTAGTTGGATCGTAGCTTTGTAATAAATAGTCAGCAAGAGTTTAAAAAGTGGGACTGACCGCAGCCATTATGGAATCGACGTAGTGGCGACCTGAAATTATTCAATAATTTTTTATTATTATTTCATGACATTATTTATGTATTTATTCACAAAGGCAACGCCCTCTAACGAGGTCGGATTGGAAATTTTTTTAATCTTACCCTTAATGACAAATTGTGGCAGTGCGTTTAACCCGGGATACAGACTAGCGCGAGACTACAGGAAGATATACAAACGATTGATCCGAACAAAACGGACCAGTGGAATGTGAAATGCATTATTAATGGCCAATTATTATATGTGTCTGGATTGTAGGGCTTACGTTCTCGAGAATATTCCCGAAAACACGGGAAGACGTTTAGAGTAGTTTAGAGACGTTTAGTTTAGACGGGCGCGTTGCGCCCGTCTAAACACGTCTGTACTCCTCAAAGGGTTAAGCACGATCCGGGTCCGTTCAGGTGAGATTTTGAAACGAAGTACAATCCGTTTGTTATGAGAGAATTGATAATTCCCCGAGTCAATGAATGCAACTGGTGATATTAATTGAAATGCATTTTTCGTGTCCCTTCGTTCACGTGGTGTGACTGAGAATGTTAAATTCCGGAGAATGACGAGTGTGAATGTGAACGTGGCTCGGGCCCGGCATCGTTTGGTGTTTCTAAATGGAAGTCCTTTGATAATCAGAGATTTCGAGTGGAATGAGAATTTGTTGGAACTGTAGAAAAAATTAAATAGGCATTGAATATTTTTTAATATTCTAAAATAGCTTGAGATGCTTTATGAAATAACCACTTAACTTGCTTAGAGGTAGTACCTGGAACTCAGGAAATGTAAGGAAAGTGGTCGTCTATGGTTTATGACTATGAATTACGGTTTAAGCTTTAAGGCACTTTCGCTGATTGACTTACATTCCCCTTCTCAATTGCAAAAAAACCCAAATTGTTCAAAATCTGGATGATCCGTTCTCCTTCCCCCAAGTACAAAAACCCCTTTCCCTTCATGTAAGCCGAGAGCGGTATATATGGCCAATTCGGACAGTTGATTTCCGTAAGTAAAGCGATTTGCTAAATGGTTCCAAAAATTCGAATTCCTCACACTCTTATCAATCGCTTTGAGAGTACGGTTGACACACTTGGAAAAATCATAGGGTCTTCCCACTCCGGGTTTAAATGGCCGACCATGAATTTACAAGTCCTTCGACCAAATCCAACACATTCGCGGAGCTGCCGATCTCCACTTCAATTTCGAAATACTGTTATCCATTAGAGTAGGACGGGATGGGGAATTCTAGGAGTCCAAAACTTCAACTCGGACATCGAATGTGTCTTCGCCTGAAATATCACAAAAAAATTAGTCGAGAACTTTATGGACGGACGCCGCATATGTTATGACCTTATGATCTTTGACCTGGATCGTTGGCCGTAACCAGCAGTGTTTGTGACTATGCATGTGTATGTTTTGGATTGTTCTGCATTGATGATTCTCAAGAGAGATCTTCGAGGGAACAGTTCTTCCTTGACTTCAATTGTATGCTGAGATCCAATTAGCTCTCCGTCAATTCTCCAGTCATAGCTCCAATTACGTTATACGCTGTCGTCGAGTGTCGCATTACAAGTGATCACCGTGTCTGGAGTATTCTAATCAGAACAAACAATTCAGAGTTGACTCTCAAACTTTATTCAAATCCGCTTTTTGTACTAGCACATTGTTTTTAGCATAGCCTGTGTTTTGCCAAATTTCCTTACAAAAATAATTAAATGTTCCTTCAAAACAAACTTTTAACAGTATCACGTTTTAATGTCTAAAACTACGTACAAGATTATATAAAATTTATTGAACCTTGGCTTTAGAGCTCAGAGTTCATTTCAAATCAAAAACTCACAAGTTGATCAAAAGCGTAGAAGTATGTACCGTAAGAACACGGTGGGTTTTAATCATACAGGGTGGCTCACAACTCATCACCGCAAAGTAAAAAAACCGCCAGTGAAATGTCGATTTTCTCCAAACCAATTAAACAATATTTCAAAAATTATATGAAAATATGGCAGGAAAGGAAGCACCGGTGAATTTGTCGGAAAATATTATTTTTGGTGTGTTCTAGTCGATAAATCGATCAAAGTCCTTCTCTTGTGGGTTTCTTGGGGATATTTACCTAAGCGCACGTCACCGCCGCTACGCGCATCAGACTTTAAAAGGGCATAATTTCAATCAAATTTTGATCAAAGACGACTTTTGAGTTTTCATAAATGTATAAATTAATTACTTGACAAGTAAACGTCCCACGATCGTCGACATGAGCCTTGTCGAAATTGAGGGTAGACGTGCTTCGAAATGCTCCTTCCTGTCTCCAAAGCATTTCTGTAATCCGACCCCTGTCAAAGGAATCCTTAATGTCATCAAGATTTACATCCAGGAATGCAAACAAAACACTCATATCGATGACTATTTCTAGTTTCCTTTGTCAATTTCAATTAACGATATGAAATTCAATCTCTCACGATTAGGTGCCCAGGTCTACCGCCTACGACATAAAAAAAAGGCAATATGTGAAATAATACGCGTGAACGGATGGAAAAAATAAGTTTCGTCCAAAATCATGGAAAGCTTAGGAAAACTAAACAACTTTCGCATAACTACAGATTAAAAACATACTTACGACAATGTCATTGAAGGTTCGATTAACGTAATGTTGGAAGAACCGACGGCTGTGCAAGTGATGAAATAGTTGTCGTGCTCACTGATTGTGCCCCCGGGGTTTCATACTCACGTCCTGCCAAAGAAAATGTTTGCTGAATAATGCATAATATTGCTAGAAAAATCTTTCAAGAATTTTTTAACACTTCAATAAATAATGCGGATACAGAGGGTGGTTCATAAAACATAAACATTTGTGATGATCCAAGGAATATGCAAATTGCACAGGGAATTTGGGGTCAAGTTAAATTAACGTGAGAGAAATAGAAGACGTCATGCATTTTTAGATAATTATTAGGTGCCCAACAGAGAAATGCCGTAAAAATGTGTACATATCTCACATTCTCCTGCCAAAGTTATTATGAACTACCCTGTAGACTTTCGAATTACTTAAAATATTAGGTTAGGCGTAATCGGAAAGTTTGTAGTATTCTGTACCTTTGTACGCCTAGCAATATTATCTTCGTAGGCGATGGGTAGATTACGAATCACGTTGCAGAATTTTAAGTCGAGCACAATGAATTTTGCAGTTTTCATTTTGTAACTATTTTTGGCAAAATTATATCAAATTAATAATCATTGTCGTTCTCGGTATTCAAAATATCTGAAAAATATACCTTAAGTAACAAAGCGGAAATGGAGTGAAGCTTAAAAGGAAGAAGAAACTGGATCCCCGGGTAAATCACTTCTTGTACAAGTACATTCGAAGCTGAATCAGCTTCCTTGAACATACCGGAAGGTCCATAGAATTAAAATTGTATTGAAGTAAATCTACAGAAAAAAAAATCCAATTTTAAAGTTCAGTCGTCAAAGTCAAATTCTCTCCGGCCTCATAAATTTCCGCTTGACTAATTTCAACTGAAAACTTCAAACAATGCGTGGTACACATGCAGCAAATCCGCCAAAAGGTGTGCTGTGTAAACAAAACTTTGTACAAATCATTACCGTGTGTGCAAACACACTTCAAATGCACAATTTAAATGGAAATTTAATTTGACAAGTCTGTCATTCATACGTGTTGTTAATTAAAAAGTCAAATGGTGCACATCGCACATCGACAGAATCGTTTCTTAAGGTGACGGAAAAGTTGTTCATTTTCTTTAAAGTAGGAATCAGATCTCTCAGCCTTTGCGTCAATCTCAATTCTATGAACGTCTTTGATTTTTAAGTCTTCCTCGGACAGAGTTTTTCCTCCACTTTTCCAGTACGCCAGTTTTTGCCTGGATTTGTCGGGAATTCCGCATCATATCGAATCCAACCTGGAAAATGAGATGAGTTTTTTGTTAGTAACAGGGTAGGGTATCCAAATACGCCCCTACCCTTATACGCCACTGTGTTCTAATACGCCCCTGTGTCCTCCTATTGCGCATCTGTGTTCAAATAAGACGCTCGTATGACCTAATACACCTTTGCTTCCTATCACGCCTCTGCGTCCTAATACACCCTTACGTTATGATACACGCATGTGCCCCCTAATACGCCCCAGTTCTCTAATTTGTCCCTTTATCCTAATACGCCCCATGTCTCCTAATGCGTTTCTGTCTCCTAATACGCCCAACGTAATACCGCCGTTGTGTGCGTGCCTTGGTGGGGTCACGTGGTCACAAAGTTTAAGAAAACCTGGGTGTATTGTCACATTTGGGCCTATTAGGACACCTTACCCTAATATTAGAATGAAATTGGAATGGGAATTGGGAATCCTTAGCATTGAAACATGAGCACGGTCCAGTGCGAATTGAGGCTTGTTGGTCACAATTCAGTGGGCAGTCAGGTCCTGGACACACTAGACATGGCAATCAAAATCATTGTTCAATTCATTCAATTAATTCAAAAAATTCAATTAAGCCTTTTACGTAAACCCGGGTTTGTCTCAACCAGACGTAATATAAAAACCGGATGGACTCAAAAATGTCGTAAGGAGGATTTAGAGTAAAATGATATTCCTACAACTTCTGTGAGTCATACTTAAATCTGAAATAAATATAAAATATAATATTATTACATCGGACTATTTCTCTTAGCGAGGAAATAGGAAATATTTTGTTGGAAATGTAATATAGAATGTCTAACAATGAATCTGCTTGTGCGGGATTTGATTTTGACACGTCTACGGAACTGAAACTCAAACCTGGTTAGGAATATAATACAATGTATTGATGACAATGATAATTCTAGGACTTTTACTCTATTGTATAATGCATTTCTGATACGGTGTGATTTTATTATATTCCACCGAAGAGTCTGAAATAAGACTCGGGTCGGATAATCGGATATCTGATCTGAATCTGATATCCGGTCTGATATAAGATCAGATCAGATCAGATATCAGACATAATTTCTATGATTTTCAGTAGTATTCAAACAAATTTTTGGCGGGAAAATTTAAAATATGGATCATATATCGGATATCCGACCGGATTGCGGAAAAACTTTATCTGCTCCGAGCCTTAGTCTGAAAGCACAGTAAAATAATATGCTGAAACATTTTGACCCCATCGTCCCGTGAAGTAGCTCTGGGACTACGTAAAATTGCTAAACCTTTTTTTAAATGAGGGGCTCTGCCCCCCAACCCCCGTCGGGGCGCTGCCCCGCACCCCGCCGGAGCTCTGCCCCATGACCCCGCAAGGGGGACGCTCCGCTCCCCTTAGCCCCCTAGGGCTTGACCTACCTAACCTAACTGTATATAGTATTTATCAAGATTCATACAGACGTTAATTCTTTTAATTTTATCGACAATCTACTTTGTATTCCTTCTATTCTACCGTCCAATATAATTATTCCCTTCCTTATATGTTTGGTGATTCATAAAATTTCTTAATTTCAACAATATACTATTTTAAAATTCCCCTTTGTTAGCAAGTCTTATTAAATTCTCCTGTCTGTCTGTCCGACCATCCCTAACGCACTCGTCTCTGCTGACTGGAACGTGGAATTTATAACAACTGGTTTACACGACTGGACTCGACATTAGGCGAACATTACGGTCAGAGCTTTTCTCAGGTTCAATTGAAACACGAAAAGGCATTCGCATAACTAGATGTTAAAATTGTTTGGAAGCATCCATCTTTCCAACATGGGAGTATACAACCCAAGCCCATTCCATTGTCCACTAATGTGTAAGTGATAGGACGACTTCAAATCATTACAGTGGAAGCGTTCTGTCCTACACATACTTCCAGATCTAATATGGTACGTAACTTAGAGAGATATCGCCCCTTATGTTAAAGAGATGAGACGACTCTCTCCAAAGCTGCAGTGCTTACTATATAATGCAATTTCATACCTATGCTGTAGAAATAGCCCTTCATCGTAACGTTTACTAAGCGGCAATGCTTCCACTGATACCAAATTACATACATAATGTTAGAGAGATATCGACCCCTAATGTAAAAGAGATGGTCACATCAAAGAGATATCGCCTCCTGCTATTAGATAGCTAGATTGCTGGAAACCTACATACCAGTGGGTCAAGGTCACCCTCTGACACCCACTTTTTATTGCATTTACTTAAGTTTTAGACCATTCTGAGCAACTTTGATATGATATGATATCCGAAATATTGTTTCAGAGTAAGGGATCATGAAGGGAAAAAGTCTTTAAGGATAGCCCAGGTTCAAATAAAGTTGAGGAACTTGGGATACAGATGCCAGCAATCGACGTTAGAAAATCCTACATTGGTTAAATCAATTCAAACTATTCTTATAAGAACCAAGTCAGGAAGACGTGAATTTAACGACCAGGAAAATTTCAACTTTCGACAATGAACTTGAATCAACGGCCATACAAACTTACGGTTGGAAAATGGACGACATGCGTAGTACACAGATTTTGTAGGGATAAACCAGTTAAGGTTCCGATGGGGTCGGATAATAACTGATTTGAAATCCGATCCGAAAAATCGGATCTGATTCGGATAAGACCAATTTTAACCTGAAAGTTTCCGGTAGCCTCTCGGATATCTGATCGAATTTTGGATAATTTCTCGGTCTTGACATTGAATGGATGCCTCGCGTCAGATTTGAGTTCAAAATCAAATAATATAATGCGGAGAAGAGAAGAACGATTTAGGAATTTCTATTGTCTATTTCGTCAACTATTGAAATGGCAAGCACGAGTATCGGTCATGTTTGATTACTCCAACACAAAAACTACTTCGACTCAGGATCAACCGTTAGCGCATCAGTGTTACAAAAATCCTTATTTGATTCGTTGATGGTTTTTTATATTGGTCGAGGTTAAAAAAAGTATTGAAGAAATTGCTGAAGTTCGACTATTGTGAATTCAGCATCGGATTCTCAGGTTTTAAAACTATTTAGTCGTTGTGTACCTCATTTTTTCTCAACTCAGACGGTACGTGTGTTGTATTTCAAATAGAAATATATGTCCATAGGTTCATATGTTCATATTAATGCTTTCTCCTATTTTTATTTCTCACTCGCAACGAGCTCGGTTGGATTGGAACAACTGACCAACCCATTCTCCGATCATTTTGTTTCAGTCACTGCGCACCGCAATGCGCTTATCGCTTTTTATTCGTTGAAATGAACATGTGTTTATATTATGTTAAGTAGGAATACAATACAGTGCCTGTTTTCGACAGTCACTCCAGTTATAAACCAATCAGTTTACTATTATTTCAACCTTTGACTTTCAAAAAACTACAAATAAAAAACTCATGTCGATACTAAACTTGTAGCGAATAATTTGTGTTGTGAGTTCCTCTGTTTTACGAGTTGAGCATGTATTTAACCCAGAACATGTTAAATTAAATTGTGGAAGTTAAGTTCAAATATTCAGACAGTCACACTCAAATCGTTACTCAACTTATCAATTCCTTCACGAATAGAGTTAACAATTACGTAAGGTTTATTATTCAGTTCTCAAACAGAAGAAAAGGCGCGACGATTTGGTTTCTATATTACAATTCGTTTTTGTTACGACCCTTTATGAATCAGGTACAGTCTGTTTCGAATTGTTCAATGGAATAAGGTACGGTGTGGCAGACAGGGGTGATTGGATTACTAAAAAATACAGACAGTATTTTACATAAAATACTATAAGAAAAGACTGTGCAAATCACTTGATTCATCAGACATTGTGGAATTTATTCTAGACATCATGAGCTCAAACCAGGTAATTTAGAACTATCCATTTTAATTATAACGTAATTGACTGTTTAAAGTAAGTGTGTTTGACAACGACTTCCCGACACCAAATAAGATATAACAACTCGAGTGATATTAGATTTTAACTCTTGTAAGGATTTGTTTATCAACGTTTATTTAAATTATATACACTTTTAGTGTTTTAAAAAGAGCGAGTACACTTAAGTAGCATTCTTGCAGAGTGACTTAAAATGATTATTAGTCGAGATTCTGGGCGCATTCATTGATATAAAGTCGAATAACTTATAGAATTCTCAATCTTTCAAATTCGATTTAAAAATGACCATGTCAGATTAGTCAAATTAACAAAATAGTTAGACAGACTTTTTTGTTGAAGCACATATCAAACATTTTTAATTGGGTTCAAATCTTTTTAACCTATGTCTAAGTTTCAGATATTTATTCGATGGCTAAGCCGAGGCTCAATCTACCTAAAATATAAATATTTTCGGAGTTGGAAAATGTTGAGGGTCCTTCATATCATTAGAAACAAAATTTCCTGATAATATTATCCGTTCCGAGTAAGCTTTCTTCGTCAGGTGAGATTAGCATATTTAACAGACAAATCCGAGTAAAAATGTTGGTAAAATTTTTCCTCTTATTGTTCTTTCTAGTCACTTCTGAGTGCATCCCTTTATAACCCTCCCAAACTGTAAATACCGGGACATCTTCATATACTGGCAAAAAGAATGGTTTTGCTTTACTGTTAATTAGCGGTTTTTCAATTTTTTTTTATATATTTGTCTGTATAACTTAGGGAGAATTTGTATCGTAGAATACTCTGGAAGCAATTGCCAGTAGGCCATTTGTTAATGTACTCCTAGTTCCAATTAGTAAAATGTGTGAAAGAAAAAGGTTTTGATGAGTCAGTGAGGTCAAAATGAGAATAGTTGGCTGACTTGGCGTTGAATGAAAGCAAGAATAACTTACAAAATATAAATTAAACGCTCTGTAAGACCGAGTAGATACGTTGCGAGTCAAGACATAGATACTGAGTTTATGCTACATTGCTAGATAGATAGTTTGCTATGTAGCTAGATGGTGACCTGGGTCGAGGTCACCCTCTAACACCCACTTTCTATTACGTTTATGCACGTTTGAGACCATTCTAAGTAGATAACTCTAAAAATTTACCCTGAGAATTTTGTCGAAATCCGTCAACCTGCATGAGAATTGAGGACGGACGGACGGAGGGACAAATAGACAACACATCCACATAATGTATTAATTACGCAACTCATAATAATTAAACCACTTTCACCTTTTGTCTATCTGAACTTACGGGAGGTCCGAATTCGATTAATACATTTAGTCTTTTTACTGTTAATATCAGCTAATCTTTTCAGGGAAGGAACGATGGCGCTAGAATCATCGACCCTCGAAGAATTAGAAGAATGTTGGATAAATCTGTCGGAAAGTATCCTTGGACTTTTACTTGGAGACGATATGACGAGTGAACGATATTTCGATCTATTCACGTAAATTCTTCTCAATTCTTTGTGGTGTTGAGAATAAAAGTTAATTTATCCTTTTTTCCTTCAGATTCATATATGATTTTTGCAAGATCAGTGAAGTGATACAAGGACCGGAATATTCTAAAAATTATTTAACCCCTGATGAATTGTATTACAAACTACGCGACTACTTACTCGAGAATTCAAATGAACTCACAGAGGTTAGGTACTATTACTATTGCAGAAATTTTCAAAATAAAGCTAGAACATTTCAACTAACTTGCAGAAGTACAAGGAAATGAGTGGCGTCAATTTGCTATACACATATTTAATGGAATGGAGCAAATACTATCGTGCTGCTATCACGATTGGTTTGCCATTTGCTCATTTGAATCGGTAATCCTTTAATCATTAAGATATACAGTGGATACCAAAAGAAGCGAGACACCCCAACTTGCCCCAACTGCAAGAGTGCATGGAATTTCAAGTGCTCCTCGCCCATGCACTCTTGCAGTTGGAGCAAGTTGGGGTGTCTCGTTTCTTTTGGTATCCACGGTATGTACTGATTACACATAACACTTGATACCTAACTTCATTTTTAGAACTTCTTACATTCATAAGAGATTGGAACAAGGGAAACCTCCTATGCTGCATATCAAGGACTTATTGTTGTATGTATGGAGGAAAACTGTTCTTGAGAAAACTCATCAAAATGTACTGACCAATTAAAAAATCATTTAAACTCTTGCTAGCCATTTTTTATTTAAATTAAATATTTTTCAATAGTTAATCGTGGGTGTCTTAGAATTGCTGGAAAGAGAGAGGATGGGAAAAGTATTGAAGAAGAAATATTAGTTCAAAGGGTCATTCTTTCACTTGTTGAAATTGGTAAGTCAATAATTGTTTCAATTATTAGCTCTTATTCCAATATGGTTTATAACTATAGGCTTAACGGATGTACAAGAACAAAAAGTTACCAATAAACCTCAAAATAACCAAAGTCAACAGGCTCTTTCGATTTATCAGAATTATTTCGAAGCCCAATACTTGGAAAATCTTTATGGATATTACACACAAAAGTCTCAATCCTTCTTGCAAAAACAAGAAAACTCTTTGATGGATTTTATGAAACTGGTAACTATGATTAAAATAAAATACACTATTTCAATTTTTGTAACGTTTGTATCCTAAAATAGGTTGAACAATGGGGTGCAGAAGAAAGCACACGGATCGAAAAGTATCTTCATAGAAGTACACATGCAAAACAAAGGGACGTTTGGGCACGAGCTATAATTCAAGCCAACCTGGATAAAATTTGTACTAAATTTGTTAGACTTTTGAATGAAAAAAGGAATTCAAACATTTCATTCTGTTACTTCTGTGCCAGTAAATTGGATAATTTACTCCCAAGAATGGCTGATACATTTTGTGACCACGTAACGACGCAAAGTCATCAAAAACTCGAAGCTTTGGGTACTTCTACTGAAATAATGAAGGAGCCAAAAGTATTTGTGAATGCCATCGTTGAGGTTTATCGGAAATTCAAACCTTTGATCAATATTTGGTTCAACAAAGATCCTGTATTTCATGCAGCACTGGACAAGGCATTTATGGATTTTGTTAACAACAATTGCTTGACCAAGTAAGTCATCTCTAGTGCTATTAAATTAAACAGACTTGTAAATAATTTTAATTCTTTAGGTCTGCGAAATCGGATCTAAAAATAGCCGAATTATTAGTCCGTTATTGTGACACATTTCTACGGAAGTCCTGCCAGGCGACAGATATTGAGGAATGGCAAAATGACATGGTTTGTTTTACAGTTATACCATTATTCTCATACATTCTCTAATAGTTAAATTCATTTGTTCAGATGGTTGTTTTCAAATTTTTGAAACGAAAAGATGCTTTTCAAAATTCTTATGCACGGATGTTTGCAAATCGTATAGACAATTATTCGGAAGTAATGATGCCGAGTGTGCAATGATCATGAAATTGAAACATGAATGTGGATATGAATACGTGTACAGGCTTCAACGTATGTTGCAGGTACGAGACATGCTATTCAATAAATCGTAATTGTACTGTAATATAAAAATTATTTCAGGATGCTTGCAAAAGTCGTCAACTCGAGGATGAATTTAGAGCAATCGATACACGTTTTGACTTTCTTGTGAATATTTTCAGCACCACCGTCTGGCCATTTTCTCGTTCCTCGAGTGAATTTATTCTCCCGAAGGAGGTAATATTTCCTTGATTTTTTACGTCATCATATTCATGTTCCTTTTATTTTGACATTAGATGGAGTCAAGTACCCATGCATTCGATTCATTTTATTTATGAAAGCACACCGGGAGAAAATTAACTTGGCTGTTCTCTAAATCCCATGGAGAATTGACTTCAAATTGTTTCCAAAGAGAATATATTTTTCAATCATCTACTTATCAAATGGCTGTTCTTCTCATGTTCAATTCTGCAGAGAAATTTCACTTTCGAGAAATACAAGATACCACAAAATTAGACTCGATATTACTTATCCAGGTCTCATCAATAAACTTACATTTCATTGTGGTGTTTGAATTCTAATTGTCACTTTTATTTATACAGGTTCTTCGAACAATTGTGAATGCCATGTTGTGCCTTTGCTCTGATGATGAAGAGAACATTAACTCAGACTCAGTATTCCGACTCAATCCTCATTATAAGAATAATAGATATCGAGTCAATATAAATGTGGCACTTAAAAAGGAAACCGAGAAAGAGTCTGACCAAATCGAGAAAGTTGTCGAGGAGAATCGTAAAATTCTCATTCAAGCCTGTATAGTACGCATTATGAAAATGCGTAAAACTGTTCACCACCAGGCATTAGTGACTGAAGTAATGCAGCGGATGACCAGACACTTTGAAGCCAGTGTGCCATCCATAAAAGTAAAATAGCAATATAATTAGTCATACCTGCATTAATAACGATTGAATTACTTACAAATCCTTTATTTATAGAAATGCATCGGCGCACTAATCGAGAAAGAATACATGGAGCGAGCGGCCGATCAGAAGGACTTTTATACGTACATTTCTTAATTCTCACATTTATGACTAAGTCTTCTTCAATCGTAATTCCTATTTGTTTAAGGTTTCTGAGTCCCTGAGAAATGTACCAATATAATACACTAGTTCTCGTCGATGATAGATCTAGTTTATTGCACTTTCGAATTATTTTTGTTATTGATTAATACGAAAAATATTCAACGACAAGTGGACTGTAATTTGGTCATTTCATGGAAACGTGAACGAAAGTATATTCTGTGGCTAGTAAATGACAATAGAAATTGTGGATTGATAGTTGGGAGGAAGTATGTAGCTACAAGGACTTCACAACATTAATCTTTTCAGTTAGACTCATAGCTGGACTTGGAGAGCAGTTAGTATTACTACCTTATGCTTTATACAAACGCTGTTCAACCAATTCTGTTCTGCGGGATGTCTTTAGTGTTGTTCTTTAGTCTTTCTATTTCATTCTGTTTACACACTTTATAAACTACATCGATGATTTGCCTAGAAAACAGAACAAAATCCAAGTTTTACAATACCGAGGTTGTCTCTTGATTTAGTTGACAACTCTACAATAAAAGCCCCGTGCGCTAGAAATTTAAAATTTACTACACATTCATCCCTGATTTTGAAAATGACAAGGAAATTGGATGAAAAAGTGGATTTTAGGATCCGAGAAGTTTCCAAACCCCATTTCATAGTAATGCCTCTCGACACATGAGCTTCAAATCCGAATCCAAAAAAAAGTGAATCCGTAGGGGTGATGTCAGGGTTTCTTCTGCACAGCCGGTGGTTTTTAAGTATGTGCGTGACGAATCTCCGTCATGCTGGAAAAAAACTTTGTCGGTCTCTCCATGATATAATTTTTACAATTTATCTCTCCAAAATTGGCTTGAATATGTGATCGTGCTCGATGGAGCATTCTGAGTTAATTTTTACATTTTTGGGTCACCTCGATGAGAGGGATCCAAAAACGACGCTACGACGGTGCTATGACGGGCCAAGACCCGTCATAGCACCGATAGCCATGAATCGTTTTCCGAGCTTCTCTTTATACCTGTTTTGTTTAGGGCGTCGATGAGGTTTTTACTACACAGCTGGTGAAAAAATTCCGACAATTTTGAGGTTTTGACAAAATCCGACAGGGTTGACTCCCTTTTCGCCACGTTGACAACGTACAATCTTTTACACATTTCAAATTTTTAACGCGCAGGATTAAGGGAGGAGAACCATTCCAAAGTGGCCAAAGAAATCAGAAGACACCCTCTGTATGTCCCCTTTGAGCAATTATTTTTGAAATCTATCTTTTGAATTTTTGGCTCGTTGACTCGTATTTGAACTTTCAACTGATGAACCTATTCAATTCCATCTCAATAAATCGGTGGTGATCGCCTTACGATTTATTAATACCCCATACCAGCACTACACGGAAAGAAAGTTTCTCAAGACTTTAGGAACAAAGAACACTATAACTCAACCCGGCGAGGAATTGAAGGTCCAAGAAAAAGCCACTCAAACTACAGATGATATCAAAACTCCCGAGAACTCCTAGCACGAAAACAAAGTATAAGCTTACCAGAAGTTAACATGGAAAGAAAGCTTCACGAGAGCATTCAGCCGAGATAGAGGAACCGACACTTTCTGAGAATTTGCAAAAAGTGAAGACTGTAATCGAGAAGCCGGGTGTCAAGGAGGAAGGGGTTCAAACTTCAGACAATTTCAACACTCCTGAGAATATCCTACACGAAGCGACAAACGTAGACCTGAACGTCTCCTCCTTTGACACATTAGGAAAATTCCAAAGCCAAGTATGGCGAGTAAAAGAAAGGATGGAGAGATAGATTCTCCAGATCGTTCTTCCGGAGGGAAGACAAAACCCCTATTCGAGGAGCCGAATGTCTAAGAACAATGTACATAAAATTCATATGACGACAAGGCAACTAAGAATATTCTACACAAAATGACTGAGAAAGATATGCTGGATGACACACCAAGCATCAAATTAAACCAAGAGAGACCAGTTCAAATTCCGAAGGTCCACACCAAAGAGCTCAAAAATCACCACCTACGTCTGCAATGGCCAATACTTCTTCAGGGTACCCAAAATACCAGACCAGAAATGGTGCAAGAAGAAACGAATGTGAAAGAAAAGGCGGGAAGTTGTATGATACGGGACCGTCAAACTGGTTGTCTCAAGTTAGACGAGTCTATTCCTTCCGAAAACTTTGAACCGATAGAAAGTGTTGAACTCGTCGAAGATTCAACCAGAGAACCTCAAGAAGTCAGAAAAAACGTGAAAAAGAAGGTTCCCGAGATCGTCCAACAACAAGTCATGTCCAAGACAACACCCGTTGAATCGGAGAAGAAGATCGTAGAAAAACCAGTTTTGGCCCAAACAAATGAGAGACCAATTGAACCATCCTTAAGGCGTACCAACACGTTTGGTGCCAATGAACCTGAGAATACTAGAAATTACTGTCAAGTCGGATTGAGTT
>JAQFYE010003499.1:0-15158 GCA_034694305.1 Protaphorura glebata
TCCCGTAGAATCCACGCGAGGGACCCATGCCAAATCGATGAGATGTCTCCACCCTATTGAGCAGAGCGAAATAACAAGAAACAAAGTTAAATTGCCCTGCAGAGTATTGTTTGTTCAATTTCAGAGAACTTGAGGGAACGCCGAATATGAATGATGGTAATTTTAATGTACAATCAGCGTAGGGCGATTGGCTTAGTATTGATGGACAAATGTATTTGGGACCCTGTCAGACAACCAGGTGTAGAAGGCAGGGAAGATGAATATGAAGTAACGTAGGTCCTGGGTTGACACAGAAAGTACACCGGCTCCACAAATATTATTTACCTGACTTCCTTCCTTTCTAGTTTCTAGTTTCCAGATTCTAGTTTTCTTCTGAAGAGCTAGAAGTGGAGCCAGAACTAGTAGGAAGATATAGACATAGAGGAGGATTCCTTAATTGGGAGCCTAGGAGTCGTCCTTTGGTTTCCGGTTCAATGCTTACTTTTCAGGTAACGTTCAAAGGAAACCTCATCTTATCTATCATGTCAGAGTCAGAGTCAGAGACAGAGTCAGAGCTACTTCTAGGGCTACACCTACACAAACCAAAACCAAGCTCTTTTTCATCCCGGCTTTTCTCAAAATCATCTTTCTCCAGTCCACTTTGATTGGAAAAGACTTCCACAAAGTGATGTCCTGTGGGTACAAAGGGTGTCTCATAACTCTGTCACATATCTCAGATACCAGTACTTCGCTCTAACGAACGGCCAGAGAATTACTACTCGTGCTTGGTTGTCACATGCTCATACAGTTAAGGGGTGATGCAGCAAGCTCACTATCGCCAAAATGGGGTAAATTAGCCTACCTTACCCTTACCCTACCCACGGACTTTATCTTTGGTAAGAAAAGGACAATGTGTTTTATGAAACACCTTGTATGTCTCATTACCATTTATCCTTTCGAATTGTGTTGTCAAAAGAGGGTGCGGGGTGCTGAGTCGGTGGTGGTCGTTAGTTAAGGGTCTCCTGTCCTCCAAACATCTAATCCTGTCACTTATTTTAAGACCAGTCTTTCTGAATGAGGTTCTATTCCTGACAAGCTTCGGTCCATCAATAACTTCCACTACCGATTCTCACCTTTCTTTCGCCTACTCAACTCAACATCCATGTTCGTCAAATTTGATTACCACCGCCGGTCCTGAGGGCAATCTTTATTGTAACTTACATCTCAAGGGCGCAATATTTCAATGAAATCTGTCAAGTCGTAAATAATTGTGTCTGTTGTACCACAGCGGATCTTATAACGATGTATTTATTTAATGCAGTTCTTCCTTACCACTAGCGTTACACTGACAATTTGATTTGTACTTATTCAGTAGCTTAGAAGCCCTGAACTTCTAGAATCTTTTGGAATTATAGATTTGGATAGTAGAAAGTATATGCGATGAGTTTGGGTACGGGGTGAGGTGGCTCAAAATATTGAACCCCTTTCCTTGCAAGTGGAATGAGATACACAAGGTGAAAGTTTGAGAAACTCAGTGAATGTAGAAATTCTATTTGTTTTACCTTATTTTTCTGCAGAAATTCTATTTTTAAATTATTGTTTGTTCAGTTTTCTATGAGTAAACCTTTCACTGAATTTGGAAGACACGAATACTTCTTACAAGCCGTCAAATTGAAGTGGAAAGGTAAAGTGAAAGTCAACTTTCTCCACGAAGCACACAAAGTGTACTTTAGACTTCTTAAACATTCTACAGAATGAACTCACCCGAGGGTAACCACTCAAGATTGAGATATACATTTCCTAGAGAATCTATTCGCTATGCTATTTTATTAATTCTGACTACTTACATCCTTGTCCTTGATTTTCATGTCTTGTGACGAATCTATTTGAATTTTCCTTCTTTGATTTGATTTCAGAGGGGAAGGCATTGGCTTGTGCTCACGACTGTAAATTCATTGAAACTTCAAGTGGGATTCAACACAATGTGGACGAGTTGTTGGTGGGGACGTTGAAACAATGCAGACTTCGTGAGGAGAGGTCACGGAAAGAACTGAAGACGGCCAAAACGGAGAGCAAACTCCACTCTTCTCGTACCTCCCTCTCGCTCCATCTAGCCAAGGAAATCCTCGGCAAGCTTTGTCTTCAGAACTCAAAGTCTAAGTCATGTGAGAATCTACATGTCCTCTAAGGACGTCTGGCGACTAGCCAGGCCTCCGCCATTTTATCTACGCCAAACTAAAATTCTGGTGTTAAAAATAAAAAGTACCTAAACTACAATTGAATTCGAAAGAGAGTAGATTTTGGTGGATGAGTTCTTGCCAATATTAGCTTAATATCCTTCAAATTTAAATTTATAAAGCTTATATGTATAATTTTCCAAAAAAAAATCAAAATGTCTCGAATGTCGAAAATGGCGCCTCGATGAATTTTAAAAAATTTCAAAGAGCTTTCTGCGGCTATGGATAAGCTAAGTTCTAAAATGACGAAACGTCAGTCCTGAGTCGAAACAAGAAATAAAATTCAAGAATTTTCGAAACTAAATTTTAGCTGTTTTGATATTTTGAAAACACTGAATTTCTTGTAGTTTAAATTCATCATTAAACCATTATGTGAAACGGCCCATCTAAAAAGAACGCGTAAAATGATATAATTTTAATTATTTGAAAAGATATTGGTTAAAATTGGCATAGAAATCACCTCCGGTTAAGGCCGAAGCTCATGAGTAATTTATCGGCGAGTATTTTCGTGGATTCCGCCGCCCATGTAATTTGACTGAGCCCATGCACCCAGAAGAAACAAAAACTATAGAATTAAATATGTGTGTATCGGATCATGTACGTACAACATATTATGTATGTATTCTATTTATAATTATATTCCATTATATTACGTAACAATTAAAATAATAATTTTGGAAACTGGGAAAGCTATAAAGACATTTCCCATAATTTGTCCTTGGTTCGCATTTTCGCGAAAAACTACTCCTTCGGTTCTATGTATTTATGTAACTCTTAAGTATTCAACCAAATCATCTTGGTATTCCTTTTAAATGTTTTAAATATCAATTCGTTATAAATATCAATAAATATCAATTATTATTAATTATTAATTGTAAACCAATAGATGTTGTCATAAACAATTCCACCCAAACTTGTACTCTTCCCATTCCTGCAACCAATATATCGGGATATAAAATTGAGATTTAACGGATTTAAACAGGATTTAAACATGTATCGCGCTTGAGAATCCGATACACGCATTTTAGTGAAATTCGGACAGGATACCGCATGCACTTTATGTAAAAACGTACGTACGCCGTTGGAGATCTTTTTATTTTTTATATGTTGCAGTCCTTGTGATTCTGAACAACTTTTGTGAAGGACCTACCCCCAAAAGTATAACCGTTTGGCGCTATAAATACACTGTTGGGCATGTGCGATGGCGTACCGTGACTTTCACTTTGACTTTCACTCTACGCCATCGCACATGCCAAACAGTGTGTTTCAAGCGGTCAAACGGTTAGGCCTTTGGGGGTAGGTTCTTCACAAAAGTTGTTCAGAATCACAAGGACTACCACATATAAAAAATCCAAAGATATCCAACGGCGTACATTTTTCCATAAAGCGTATGCGGTGTTCTTCACGGCAAAAATTCTCTCAAAACGTATGACTCAATTTCTCTTATCCAAATCCCCAGATTTAACTTGAAAAAGGGGTCAAAAGCTGCATGGGACCCTAAATGTAAATTAATGTAGTGAGAGAAAATCTATACAGAAAATAATATAAATACATATTAATTAACATATAAATTTGTAAGCTGAGAGTGCTGTATAATTTGTTATATTACTCTTATTCTGTTGTATTTCCTGTCAACATCCTCTCTCCGTAGATGACCTCGAGTTCGTAAACTCCTATTACATCTTCCTTCAATCTAATACTTCATTGTAATCCCATTTAATTCAATGTAATTTGTGTTCAGTGTATTAACTAATCGGAGTGGGATTGAAACGATTGATTCACTGTCCGTCTACGTAATTCTATCCAAGGACAAATGATGATGATACTATTGACCTGAATAAATACAACATTTTACCAGAAATTACCGCTCAGTTCCCGTTCGGTTCTTCAGAAACGATTGTGATTATAACATTTCCCTCCGTCATAAGCGAAAAATTTGACTGACCTCAAAATAATTAAATCCGCGGGTACGAACAGAGAAAACATGGAACTGCTGATTTCAAAGTTTTCGTTCCTTTCATTCTAGGAAAAGTTGAGAGCACTCGTTGATTAAAAGTTCCAAGGTTTAGTTCCTAAAATTAGTTCGAGTCCGCGTTGGGAAGGTCAGGGTTTACTCTTCAAACGCAAACAAAAGACGCATTTCCATAATCAAGAGTGGAGTAGTCAGCCGCTCAAATTGAGTTTTGCACAATTGGTAAGCAACTTGGAAAGTCATAGTCCGTTTCAAAGGTTAATGCTGGTAACCTTAAGTTCTCACTGACCGACAAACGAATATTTCGGTTTAAACTTCCAGGAAGTATCATGTACGATTCAAAAAGCTGGGTTTGTTCGGAGCCCTACAAAAAAGTTCTTTCAAAATTTCAGAAAGAATATGTCAAAAATTAATAAGGTTGCGTGTGAACTAGTCTGGATTTGCTGCCTATTCTTTTAACAATTGGATTTAATTCAGACTTTTTAACATGCGCTTTCATTTTTGACAAATTGTAACAGATTCCGCTCAAAATTTCTTGGAACGAACAAGGAATTACAGACGCAACTCACATTCCTAAATAATGACTCCTCTAATATTAATTCGTTTGTATGGCCTGTGACATTAACGACTTGTCGAGAAAATCAGTTCATTGTGAATGTAAATTCAATTATTTGTCTTGTGAATGTAAGATTGACATAGAGGGAAAATATCACGTGATTATGATGGGAAAGAGTGCTAGTCACGTTAACGTCTCAACTGTCGTATTTTTCAGCCAATTTGAGATAGACTTCACCCTTCATGGCATTTATTTATTATTCATCAAAGGTAAACCTTCCACGTGATTCCAATTCCAATGCATAACATATAAAACGTTGAAAACCAAAGGCCACACTTCGAATCTACTGTCGGCTCAAAGAAATATAAAAGGAATTTGGACTGGTGCATTGAATGCTTCCATTATTCCACGAAAGGACACCATAACTGATATGTAACTGACGACTACGCGATAATTATTCATATTCATATTCGGACGATTCTATAAATACCAATCTATCAAATAATAAACCGTTGAAGACAATCGTTTTGTATTTTATTTATTCAATTTTTGTCATCAATAAAATTCCTCATAACAATGTCGAACATTGAATCATCAGTGAGTGGAACTGACTGAGGTTACACAATTAATTAAATTAGGGTACAATTATATAGACATGTTAGATATTATACACACAATTAGAATGCACGCATGTAGATGTGTGCATTCGGGATTGAACCCCTACCCAGGATTCATGCGCTGACGACTGCGATGATAATAAATATGTGTTAGCGTCAATGGATAATTATGGACAATAGACACATATAATACGTATATATACATATTGAGATATTAATTCATTTACGTAATTAAAATTTGGTCAATTTATATATAATACATATATTTAGATCAGTATAATATTCGCTCTTGTGGCTCAGTAGTTGCCTTTTAATCAAATTTCTGCAATTAGAGATATCATGGGACATTGATCTGAGGTTTTTTGCTAAGTTTTCACATTCCGTAAATATTACTGCCGCGAGGGAAACGTCAATGGAATGAAACTTCAATTTTTAAGAATTTAACGTCTCATTCTTTTTCTCACTCTTACAATTTTGTCAAAAGTTATCCCGGTTTCTGTATTTTGGTATTATTTGTTATTTTCAGATTTGAAGAAATCCATCATAACTTTAAAGTAATCGCAAAGTGCAAAAAAAGTAAGAGCACATTAGATACATAGCTTACATAGAGCACTTATTTAGAATCGAATCTTTGATTCGATTATCTTTAGTTGAATTTTGAGGTACTATTGATAATTACTCGTCGAGACGTTCTCGTCGTGAGTGTTTGTTTTACACACTGGTACTTTCACATAAGACCATTCCCGGTCCAGCTACTTGTACCTAACATTCCTGCATACAAAAAAGTATAAAAAATATTTGAGCCTTTCAAAATAGGTCAAGGTGGTACAGCGTCCCAACAGGTCAAACCAGTCAATAGAAGAAGGAGCAAAATAGGCTTGAACTTTACTATTGGCCTCAGACCAAAAGCTCTTGCGATTGAATTTGTCTGGCTCAGGATGAAAAATTAAGGTAAGGAGGAGGAATACGAGAATATACATAAACCAGAGGAGGTTAGTTAGTCAGTCAATCAGTTTAATAAAAGTTAGTCTGGTGATCAAACCAGACTCCAAAATTCTTGAAAACAACACAACTTGACAACTTCCTTACTAGGTAAGCCCATGCTGCGAAAATTAAAAATTGCAAAATTTTAGTCCAGCATGGTTCGATTTCTGTAGCAACCTGAACGTTACCAGTAATGCTTAGTCATTGTGTCATTGATCCGCCACCTTTAATCGCTGGCGTTACGCGAGACATAAGGTCTGCATATACCAGTATCACCAAATTTCAAATAACGATCTCGATTTCGTTTGTTTAGATCAGTATGAGCTGACCTAGGAAGAAAGCGTTGTCAAGTCAATTGCTTGAAGCTATCCACCTTATCAATGCCGACATTATTTACAGTAGGTATATTATTAGTAGAAGGACAACGTTTTGGGAGATTTATATATCCATCCCAGTTTATGAGACTATTTTTTCTAATTTTATATGAGTATGTTCTCATTAAATAAACACAGTTACAAATATAATACAGGGTGTCCCAAATGAATATGAACAGTTTCAAAAATTCATAGTATCCGAAGTAGACTAAGGGCTTGTTTTTTAAACAATTTTCATATTTTTCGTTTAGAAAATAGTATTCTCGATATAACAGCCTTGATTAATTTTGTACTTTCAAAGCCCAAAATTGAAATTTTGAAAATGATTTTTTGAAATTGTTAGCTTTGAAATTTAGTTTTGACAATTTTATAAATCCGGGATAGACTTGAAAGTTTAAAACCCTCCAAATTTCGTATGCTAATAACGTGTTAGGCTCTAGGAGTGCAAAATTAAGAAAGACCGTTATATCGAGATTAGCATTCGCTAATCGTAAAATGTAAAAATTGTTAAAAAAAACAAATCCTTTCGAAATTTTATAAAATATATTTTTTTTCAAAAATCTGGTCCATACTTTGGAAACTATGAATTTTTGAAAGTGTTCATATTCATTTGGGACACCCTGTACATAGTAATGTTCATTTATTTACATAAAATATATCTGATTCTATAGCGTTTCCTCAAGGACTGAATCCGCTCTTCTCACCCAGAGACTTTTTGTTTCAAAATGTTTTAAACCATACAATTTCAGTGAATGTAATTAAAGATTTACATTTTTGTTTCATTTTTACAAAACAGGCATCAATTGATGAAATGATTACAATCGCCGAAGTTTTTTCTCAGCGTTTTTTTTTTAATTTAGAATTTCAATTCCTAGAAGACATTACACCGCATTTGCAATGATGTTTTGGTATTTGCATGTACCTCAATTTATCGCCTAGAAACTGGAACCTATCGTTAAGAGTCTTTTCTACAATGTATAAAATCCCTTTCATTTTGTAAAACAGCGCATTTCGAAAATAAAAACTTTTATTGAATTGTGAAGGGTTAAACTTATATTGGCAAGAAGTCGTCGGCCAGTTCTTCAGTCCTCGTCTTTTTTCAAGGTATACTTATATTTTTAACACCTGAATTAAGGTTTGGTGTAGACAAAATGGCGAAGGCCTGGTTAGCCGCCAGATGTCCTTAGAGGACGTGTAGGTTCTCACATGACTTAGACTTTGAGTTCTGGAGACATAGCTTGCCGAGGATTTCCTTGGCTAGATGGAGCGAGAGGGAGGTGCGAGAAGAGTGGAGTTTGCTCTTCGTTTTGGCCGTCTTCAGTTCCTTCTGTGACCTCTCTTCACGAAGTCTGCATTGTTTCAACGTCCCCACCAACAACTCATCCACATTGTGTTGAATCCCACTCGAAGTCTCAATGAACTTACAGTCGTGAGCACAAGCCAATGCCTTTCCCTCTGAAATCAAAGCAAACACGTAAAATTTGAATCAAATAAAAAAATACACCGATAGGATTTTCATAAATATTTTACCACCTATATTAGAAATACACAAATTAATGACATTTTCGTGCTGCCTGTATTACTTTGCTACACATCGGATTTTCAGAGACCAGTAGCACATTAGATTCCACACTAAATTCTCTTCAGAATGTATATCTCACTTTTATATTACAGAAGTCAGGTTTGGATGGATGGAGAGAGCACAAATATTCTGAAGTACACTTTACGTCGGACGGGAGAAAGTCGACTTTCACTTTACCTTTCCACTTCAATTTCACTGCTTGGAGTGAAGGGTTCGTGTATTTCTTATTCGAATGAAAAGTTGACTCAAAGGAAACTGAATCAACAGTAATTTAAAAATAGCATTTCTGTAGGAAAATAAGATAAGAAAGTGGAATTTGAGTTCCATGAGTTTTTCAAACTTTGATCTTATGAATCCTACAGTGCACTTACAATGGCTCAAAATCTTATGAGCCACCTTTTATCCAAACTCAATGATACTTTCGCATTTGAGTCAAAGTGCATTTGATTTCCATTTTAACGGCGTGCTTTCAATTCTGACAAATGCAAATAATTCACACATAGGACAAAATTGCATAAAATATGGAGTGTCGTAGATCAAGGTCCCCCTGCCTGCTCACAACAGTTAACCTTACAAACCTTTCACTAATAAGGAAACCGCTATCTACAAAGGAGATGAAAGAAAGGTGAGAATCGGAGGTGGAAGTAATCGATGGACCGAAGCTTGTCTGGGATGGACAAGCGTCTTCTGAACTTCATTCAGATTTAGAAAAACTGGTCTTAAAATAAGTGACATGATTAGATGCTTGGAGAACAGGAGACCCTTATCTTGTAACGGCCACGACCGACTCAACACTCTCCCCCTCTTCACAACACGATTCAAAAGGACAAATCATAACGAGACACACAGGGTGTTTCATAAACATCTTGTCCTTCTCTTACGTAACCTGAGAAAGCTCGGGTATATGGTAAGGTAGGCTAATTTGCCCCACTTTGGTGAGATTGTGCCAATTGCCTCACCTCTGAAATTATGGTCATGTGACAACCAACTACGAGTACTAATTCTCTGGCCATTCGTTAAAGCGAAGTACTGGTATCTGAGATATGTGACAGAGTCATGAGACACCCTTTGTCCCCACAGGACATCACTTTGTGGAAGTCTTTTCCAATCAAAGTGGACTGGAAGGAGATGATTTTGAGAAAAGTCGGGATGAAAAAGAGCTTGGTTTTGGTTTGTGTAGGTGTAGCCCTAGAAGTAGCTCTGACTCTGTCTCTGACTGACTCTGACTCTGCTATGATGGATAAGACGAGGTTTCCTTTGAACGTTACCTGAGTGAAAAGTAAGCACTGAACCGGAAACCAAAGGAGGACTCCTAGGCTCCCAATTAGGAATCCTCCTCTATGTACCTATATTTTCCTACTAGTCCTGGCTCTACTTCTAGTCCTTTAGAAGGAAACTATAATCTAGAAACTAGAAAGGAAGCAAGTCAGGTAAATAATATTTGTGGAGCGGGTGCAGTGCATTGGTAGAGAGTACTTTCTGATTTCAACCCAGGACCTTACTTCACTTTATTTTCATCTTCCGTCCTGTCTACTCCACTTCCCAGCCTTCTAGACCTGATCCTCTTACAGGGTTCCTAATATATTCATCCAACCTCTCTGTCTTGTCAGGTTAGCATGAACCCGCCTACTGCGAAAGACTTCCTTACCAGGTACGCTCATATTATTCAATAAATAAAAATGAAGATATATTTTCCAAAACTTGAACTTCACACAAAGTGGTTCGAATTCCTTTGGCAACATTCTCATTTCATTTTGGATCCATATTTAAATCTGGTTGTCTTCTATGTTCTAAGGATTATGAGACAACCAGCATTGAATATGGACGTATATATTTGGGACCCTGTACCTTTAGAAACACCTTGTCCTGATTTCATGCACTTGACAAATTGGACTTCCATAAAATAATACGTTGGCTATGATTAAATTATACGAGCATTGAATCATTACGTCTTTTCAACAACTTCACAAGATGAATAGAAAAGTTTCGCGACGGATAAAACCTCAACTTTTTCATCATTTCTTTTCGCAATCGCCCGGTTTGAGGACTTTCTTCAAGTCTGGACAGTTTGTCAGAAATAATGGTTGCACTTATCACACTTCGTCGCATTCAGACAATACGTGGCTAATAAGGTCACATCTCACGATGACGGGGACCTACTAAACTTGAATCCTAAATTTTTAAAACATTTGGGCATATTCTGGGGTCTTATATTTTAATTTTTGAATAATCTGAAAATAAGTTTGTAGTAATATCAGCAAATAATTCTTGGGAAGTCTCGCGGGAGAAACAATGTAGACATGGTAAGGCCCTGTCGTCATTCGTTTTGGTTTCACAGATTTAAAAGTTGTGCGCGTGATGTTTGTTTGTTTAGAAGATTGTGGGGTTAACCACCAAATGATAGTTGACTCTTATTCACAACTTTCTTGGGAATCCTTAGATTTGAAATGATGGGTCTCGGAAGAAAAGAGTCAAGGTCAATAATGGAGGAGGAGTCGGAGTGCACTGCATGTAACTTTCTCTACACTACACGTACTTGCCCCTCGGGGTATTTCCTTTTCTGTTTTCTCCACTATCTCCGTCAAGAAATCGATACAAGAACCCACAAACTTTTCAAAATTGTATTACCCTCGTTAGAATCATCTAACTCCTTCTGGATGTTCAACGGAAAGGAACCGAAGCTCAATTTCCAAGGTCTTTTCGCTACAGCACTATTTCCTACCTAGCTATAACATTACTCAAAGCATTGGCCAAAATAATGAGTCAAAACTACTATTGAGTCTTAGACCTCCTGTGAGTAATTGCCGTTCTCTTAATTTTATGGTGCCAAATTGTCAATTTCTATTGATACGCCCAGTATTTTATATGTCATGAATGTTATGAACCACCCAGTAATCCATTCCGTTAAGCGTAATTCGGGGAAAGAAAGGTTGTGAGAGCGTGAGGATTCCTTCCAAACCATTAAGTCTATTTCTCAAGTTGACGAAAGTAGCTTCGTGGTGATTTTACACCGATCGGACGATTACACAGCGCCAAGTGTAATCCTAGGGTAGAAATAAAATAAGTGTGAGTGATAAAGACACTCATGGGTGACTGTTTGGATTTAAAAGATTGGAACATCTCCCCAGGTGAACTCAAATATTTATGAGGCAATGGATTGTGGTCCATCGGAACGAAATAAAATAAACGAAATAGTCAATCCAATTTATTTCTTCGTTCTTCTTTGTCCAAGAAGAGAAAGAGTGAATTGATGTTTTGATGTAATTTTTGAAACATTACACAGATATGGAATCACCTTCTTTGGATTTTTTATTAGGACGTGCATGTCTTGGATCCATTAGCGAAATGACAAAGAACTTCTTCCACACTTTCTCCCGCCCCTTCCCGCTTTCAACTTTTTTTTTCTTTATTCATCCAGACATTTTCCTTGTTTGCTTACCCATTAGCCAACATCACTTAGTTACACCAGAGGAGAGGAGAGTGACGGACAGAAAGTGAGTCATTTCATTTCCAAGACGAGTGCCTGGGACTTAGGACTTACGATTTCTTATCCTGAATATAATTCAATCGCTTTGTTATTTTCGGGTCATTTTAACCAAGGAGACTATACAAATCAATCCAATTTCGTAGTAAGGAGACCCCATTTTGAGGAATAAACTAGATTTTGAAAAATGACAACTTTTTCCAACCCAGGGAGAATGTAATCCCATTGATGTCTATAGGTCATCAGCATTGCCAACAGAAAATCAAATGGGAATACATGCTCCCTGGGTTGAAAAAAGTTGTTATTTTTCAAAATCTTGTTGATCCATACATAACTATGGGGTCTCCTTACTACGAAATTATATTTACGAAATTTTAACTACAGATGGCTCTTGGTGTGATTGCAAGCCTGACAATTAACATTTCTAGAGCATTAAGAGTGATTAGCATTTTAGCAGAATTGGACGCCATGGATTAAAGGAATTTTATGTGATTCGACCCCACACCTCAAAAAATATCCGCGAGTCCGCCGAAACGACTGGTGTCCGGTTATTGCAATTTGCTATCCGGAAGACTGATCTAGTGGACAAACCATCTCGATGTCAGATGATTTTGGCGCAGAATGAGTACAAAAAAGATTGGTTTTTGGCGAGATCATGTAAAAAGTTCCATGTGAGTGATTTGTTTGTGTGCTTGGGAGCGGACTGGATGGGTGACACCCGAAAACTTATGAGTGATGACCCGAACGAGAGTTGAGTCAAGGTTTGGGTGCCAGCTCAGAGGATGAGTTCATGAGGGCGTGAAATGTTGGATGAGTGTGCTGGAATTTGGGCTGGGCTGAGTTGATTCGAAAGAGAATGACCTCATTTCTAAGACACTCTGATTTTTTGATCGATCACTCAACTCCCTCATCATTTCCATCCCATTCAAAGGACAAAGACCTCCAGCTCAATGTTGACTTTGTCCAGGCACCCAACGGCCATTCAATTTACTACTTCTCCCTTTCAATCTCAGACTAACCGGACTTTGCACGCATCTGACTTTACTTTTGTATTCTTTGGAATTTTTAAATTGTTTACACAAAAGTTCCCGCAAATTGGAAAACATAAATTGGATTTATCGTGTCGTAGTAGGAAGGTCCTTCAAAGATTTCTGCAGTCCAAGTCTAATATTATTTGCATATGATGCAACTTTCGTTCGGTGTTCTTTGAGCAGGTCATAAATGCATAGTTTGAGTCCAGGAACCATTATCCAAACGGTAAGGTCCTTTCTAAAGAAAAGAAATGTTGGAATGGAGAAGGATTACTAAAAGTAGGACAAAATAAGCCATATTTTGTGCCTGGGACCTTAGACGACCTAGATATGTATAGAGTGGTTCAGGTAGGATGGATGGACTGGGATTTCAGGTAGGATGGATGGACTGGGATTTCAGGTAGACGTCCCGGTGGAATACGGGGCGGGTGACATTTCCAATAATAACTCCCGGTAGATTATGAGAGAGTGGCATGGAACAGATGATGAATGATGGAGTGCGTTGTAGAGAGGCAGAGAGAAAAGCTGAAATTGATGCATTTCCAGAATACAGTGACTGAAGTGTAACTACCGTAAATGACAGATTAGAACCCGGGTGCTAAATTGTGCCGAGCTTTCACCACGGAGAAAGTGGCGACCTGTAATAAATACTGCCCCAGGTTACTGGTACGACATTTACGGTAGTTCAATTCTTCTTCCACTTCAAAACCTGTCATGTCCTGTCTTTTCACCTCAACGACTCTTTTCCTCCCATATCCTGAAATTGTCCGAATAGGTGAGAAACTCCGCTACCAGCTTATGATACGGGCACGGCAAAGCAGAACGCAACCAGAGATTTCCAAGTGCTTTCAAGTTCAAAATCAAATCCATGGGTTTACAGGGTGGTTCATAACCTTATCTCTCCTCCATACATCCTATATTTCACTTGTCAGATTCAAATTATCAATTAATCGACATTAATCCATAGAATAGTCCCAAATTGCGAAAACTTGTACCAAAATAGGGCATATTAACCTACCTTACCATACTATCACGGTAATAATACATAATGGGAACCCCGTACTTGACTATGCAATCAGAGTGGCAGTATTAGATATATCCATAGGCAATTCCAACTACTTTCCCTCAAAATGTTGTTCTGTTTTGTTTTATCTTTTATGATTGGAAAAGTTTTTGGAGGTGTCCAGGGGTGTTTGCGTCACTCACCCGCACTTAAACTAAATTTCCAAATACATATATTTCCGAACTTAACTTCCGCATCCAGCCGCAATCTGAACAGGATTTCCGACACAACTACGTACATGCATCCATGTAATGTGCTATTGACATGGGAAATCAAAACTGTCAACGTCAACGTCACCATCAACCGTTGCGCAGTTTCTCTACTCCGCAGTAAACGTTGACCTCACAAAAGAAAAACAAGGCGTTTGATGTCGAAATACACTGGGGCGGCTAACCCACCCCGCCCCCTCCGCACTTTAAATATACGCATAAATTAATCAACATTTCCTGGGTTTCACCCACATGACGTTTATTATGCACTAAACATTCAATGTGCGCACTTCAATAACAAGTGCAATTCTGAATCACTCTCTCAAATAGAAGCTTTATATTCAAAAACATTAAATAGAAGAGAAAACTTGATAATTTTGCTTGCAAAATGGTATAATGATGGGAAAACCTAATAATATTGTCAAAAATCATAAAAATATTGGACAATTCGGCCAAATCGTGAAAAGGATTGATAATTTCGCAAAAATAGGGATATTTTATCAGGAAATATTTTGAAACCATGATGGAGAGACTAACCTTGAGTGGTGGTCACTCTTGCCCTTGCCAGGTCACATTTGTTCCCAACGAGAATGACAGCTTTTTCTTGAGTCACGCCCTCTTGCCACAAGTAGCGTAGAATGTCACTGGCACAACGAAAACTGGATCTGTCCGTCACGGAGTACACGACGATTGTTGCGTGCGGTTCATACGTCGAAATGCTGTTCTCCACCTGGTCAACAAATCACAAACATCAAACATAATCGCATCAAGTCAACCCTTTCAAGAAATTCAATAAAAACTCCAAACTAAATCTTCCATGGAATCTGAACATAAATCTTGGAAATACGCACATGTCTCCACTAATTTGGGTTTCGCACGTAACATATAAGCGGTCGAAGTCAAATGACCCAAAATTCATGAGGCGCTAGAAACACTCGCACGCACTCATCGCATTTGCATTTTTATAGCATTAGAATTTCGTGCTTACAAATTTTTATGACTACAGGGTGTCGAATATGGGGTTCGATATACCACAATCATAAAAATTCCACAAGTGGAAGGCGATCTGA
>JAQFYE010003500.1:0-15155 GCA_034694305.1 Protaphorura glebata
GACTTCCCATGGGTGGGTCCTTACATCGAGAGAAGTAATGTGATCAGACAGCAGTCACTAGACAATATTACTTAATCGGTAATAATAAATACAATTGGTATAAGTACAACTAATTAACGATACTTACTATAATTTACAGTCGGACCTAACTGTATCTAACAGCATTTTGAAATCTACTGTGCATTTCCTCTATTTTACTGTGCAATATAATAGTCCCCAAATAGAAACTTCATTGGAACTGATTTATTTTTTTCCAAACGAAGTTTCAAACAATTAAATTATGTGTTTGAAATGATGTTATTAAAGAAACGAACGAAAATATTTATGATTTATGAAAAATATTGGAGAAATCAAAAACGCACGTAAAATCTTGGATCTTCAAGTTTTGACATTTGTATTTTGAACCTAACACTACACAGCATAACCTTTGACATGTAATTTTCCAACCTTACACGGAATATATCTTTACGCAACATCAAAAATAGTCGCTATTTTTCGCGATACCGTAACCGACGACCGAGATAAAACCTCCACTTAATAACTGTAGACTGTAGACGGGTTAAGAATCATTGTGCGCCATGGAAATTACAAGTAATCCTTAAACTGGTTTATCTTTTCATGTTGATCTTTGCAATGTTTCTACGTGGATAGCGGGGTCGATAATAAACCTGTATCTCGTGACTGGATTGAAGGTCATGTCAATTCGACGATTTTATTGTGACTCACTGACACAGTGAACCTCGTGTACTGTTAGATTTGTTCTCTTCAAGGCCGCAGCTTTTGTTGATCGAATGCGGTGGTGGTGGCAAGTAATGGGGTTACCCCGTTATGGGCGAAACCTTTATGAGCGAAAAAATATCGTTATGAACGAAACGCGGAGAAATTATGGCTACAGCGTTGCCAGTACCTCCAAATCAATGCATTTTAACACGCGATTTCATTTTCTTCAAAAGGATTTTCAGGATTTTCGTTTCAAAATTTTCGAAAATAGGCCAAAAAAAAGTACTTTATTAGCCCGTGGACGCAGTCCTGTAAAGGGCTTACAAAATCCCAATGTCCGTCCGTCTGTCTGTCTGTCTGTCCGTCTGTAACGCGATGCACACTGCTGTCACATCTTTCACACAAAAACCACCGTTCTTCACAAGTTGAACGCAGTCGGCAGCAACCTCAGAATCATACATTACTCAGGCCATTCATGCTCACACTAGTGCCGTCTGTCCTTCGTTATTACATAGTCGTTGAGTTGGAGAGCCGAAGGCATGCTTTTCAAGCGAAGCATTTGAAAAAGCGTCATCATTCCAAGCAATGCAAGTCATACTGTAACTGTAACCCTGACCGGTCTGGGTTGCACAGAATTCCGGATGGTCGAGCGGCATGCAGCTTATCATTCCAATCAATGCAAGCCGTACATACAATATGACTACCACAGAAAGCACGCAACTGCAGCATTGGGAGGTTACATCCCCATCTCATAACATGGGAGGTTACATCCCTATCTCTTAACATGGGAGGTTACATCATCCCATCTCTTAAACACCTCCTTTCTCCAATTTTGGAACACAGTCGGCAGCACCTCAGAAACCTACTTCAAACCACTCCTGTCAGACTACCGCGCAACGTTCTATGCAATCAAATAGGCATGACAATTTGAAGCGAAAGACATGCTCCTCACTTGCAGCATTTTAAAAAACTTCATCGTTCCAATCAATGCAAGTCTTACTGTCACCAAGAGCTATCTAGGTTGTGCAGAATTGCAGCTAGTCGAGCACCATGCGGCTTATCATTCCATTCAATGCAAGTCATACTCTCAACATGACTGCTGTGTGCAGCGCGGAATTGCAGCACTGAGAGGTTACATCCCTCTCTCTTAACATAGGAGGTTACATCCCATCTCTTAACATAGGAGGTTACATCCCATCTCTTAACATGGGAGGTTACATCCCCATCTCTTAACATGGGAGGTTACATCCTATCTCTTGACATGGGAGGCTACATCCCACTCATATCACAAACCACACCTTCTCCACGAATCGCACTCTACTATTCCCAGCCCGACCACTCTCGCCTCACTACTTTCTCCAACAACTCAAATACTCCCGCTCTACCAATTTCCACAACCTCTCTACCACAAAATATTTCCACGGGCTGTCACCCAGACGCGACTGTTTATTTTTACTCACAACGGTTTCGCCCATAACGATGGATCCCGAGCAATTAAGGGTCTTGCAAACTCTCAGGAGTCAAGGACATGACCCAGGGTTTCAAACATGTTAGAATTCCCACAAGGGGGACTAACCTGACTTCTGTCAGGAACTACTCTTACAGCTACACTACCACCGGTCTTCTTAAGACCATTTAGCCATTCTATTGAAAACAAACCCTTCTTTTCAGAAATCAATCAAATCAAATCGAATAGAATTTTGTTTACGCGACGGGATGGCCCTTGAACGTGAAATGGGCTGTCCGACATGCACAATTGTATGTCAAAGGTACTCTTAGGTATACGTTTCCCGTGGGAGGTCAAAACCTTGTCCGGACTTTATCTCAAAAATTAAGCTCTAATCGAGAAAAAATAAATGAAAAAAGTGGAGCGTCAAAAAATAAAGAGATAAGTGCGGGCTTTGTTTTTTTCTCATCTTGAAGAAAGTTACAGCCGATTAGTCAATCAGAAACCGTATTTCTCGTGTATTTGAGGCTGAAAGAGGATCACATTTTTTATTTCTTCATTTTTTTTAAATACACCCATTAATTGACATAGCCGCTCAGGCCGAATCAAACATCATCGCGTATTTATGGGTTGCCCCCCATTTGGCCTAGAGACGTACAACGTAGGTACCATCTAGTAGTACGAAAAACCAGTGGAAAAAACCTCTTTAAAGCAAACACCGGGAGTATAAGTCCGAGGAATCGAACCCCAGCACAGCGAGACAGAATGGGCCAACGATACCATCATGCTGCAGTGGACTTATTTTTTCATTTAAAACTAGAGTTTATAGGTGAAATTTTGAGCCATTTTACAGCTCTGTGGGATTTACCGACGATACGCTATAGTTTCTTAAAGTGGACCATTCCGGTCAAACCCACGAGAGGAGCTATGTGGATCGGAGGAGGAGGGGGCGGCGGCGGAGGAAAAGTGTGCTTTTGAAAATTCGGAAAATTTGAAAAAATAAAAAAATTCTTTTTAAAATATTGTGAAAATTGATATGCTGGGGTTATTATGGGTTGCCGTGGCGATAATTTCAACTTATCCCGGTTACCACGAGGAAATTTTTCTTTGTTGAATTGGTTACCATGGCGAAAAACTCAAAAGAGTGAAATAAAAAAGCCTTTGGAAAAGGCGTGATTCCTCGGTGGACGTCCGATCAGAAAGAGTGAAAAAATCAAAAGAAAATCCACCGAGGATCGAGAGTCCGTCGAAATCATCTCGTCCGAGACCCAAGCCCGAGCGTGCGATTTATTTTTTATTTTTTCACTCTTTCTGATCGGACGTCCACCAAGGCATCACACATTTTCCAAAGGCATTTTTTTGTGGGATATGGCGAAATAACCTCACAGACATTTGTTTACAAATATTAATTTCACATTAGTTACACCTTTTCAGATATTTCCTTGTTTACAAATGGGCACTCATCGAAATGACACACACCTTTCCTTTCGAAAGCACTATTTAACTTATCTAAAGGTCTTTAAAAGTCTTAAATTTGATACAGAGGTGATTGTACTGAAGGACTTCTTTGTCAGAAACAATACTAGGAAATACCATGTTCAAACCAGAAGCTGTACTGGATGGTTTGAAAACGTTGGTGCGTGAAAAAGCAGCTACAGTGAAATCAGTCAAATACCTGCAAAAGGGAATGGAATTAAATTGCCGAAAATCAACGACTCACGGAATAAAAAATTACAGAAATATACTCAGAGGTGAAATCGTAAGTTACAGAAAAAATAGGTACTCATATGACACATAATATCAAGGCTACCATCAAAAGCATATTGATGAATTTTAAAGTTATATTTTTCAAGTATTCTACCTTATTTTGTTATAGTTATACAGGGTGAGCCAAAACCAAGTGTCTATTCGCCGTAACCGCTTTATTTTTTACGCAATTCGAAATGTTAGATGGCCATTTTATTCGAAATTTAATTGCGCGTCTGATGAGCTATGTCGCAGTGCGCTGTAATGCCCGCAGCGCGCGCTATTTGGCCATGTGAGAAAGAAACCCCATAAGGGCGATTCACACCAAATTTTGCACAGCGCTACTCCTTGATCTCATGAACAATATTCAAATGTGTATCAAGTTGATAAAAGTTCCAGGGTCACCGCTAGAGGTCACCAAAGTTTAACATGGGCACCATGTCCGAATGGTCTCAAATTTTGCACACTGCTTCTTCTTGACTTTTTGAATAATGTTTAAATGGACCACGAGACCCAGAAATGCCGTGATGCTCCGCTAGAGGCGATGGTAAGGAACACATCGACCTCTTAGTGGGTAACCACGGAATTTCTGAGTCTTGTGGTCCATTTAAACATTGTTCAGGAAGTCGAGGAGAAGTCGTGTGCAGAATTTGAGGCCATTTTGACTTGGTCCCTATGTTAAACTTTCGTGACCCCTAGCGGTGACCCCGAAATTTTTATCGAGTTGATACCCTTTAAAACATTGTTCGGCACGTCAATGAGTATCTCTGTGCAAAATTTGGGCTTAATCACTCTCAGGGGGGTCCATTCTTACATTTGCCGCCATATTGTTTTTATCGATAGCGCTCGCTGCGCGCGTCACAGTGCATTGGGACAAAGCTCACAGAACGCGTAATTAAGTTTTGACGAAAATGGCTATCTCACCTTGTAAATTGCTGCGCGAATATAATATTTACTGAGAATAGATTGTTGTTTTGAAACACCGCACCGTGTATGTGTGTTTCTAAACAACCGCAATCAATAAGACAAGACCAAAATTAAAATTGTATTTATTCTGTATTCGCTCGCATGCGACTAAGTAGCAATTGTCGTTGGCGTTCCCTGATACGTTTTGTGACACAAAGAAATGACCTATTTATTACTATTTTGACAGAAGGAATAAGAATACATTCATCAATTAGAGTACAAAAATTATGGTACTTTAGTTCTTTTGTTGCGATCAACATTATCAGAAAACTATTGCCAAAATGTGAGTTACTTTTTTAAAAAAAGAATGTGGTATCATTGCCAGGCGGAATAAAAATGTTGAAACATGAATCAGCAATTTCAGTGTTTATGCGAATGGGACAGTTAAAACGAAATTGATAGTACTTGTCGATTGTGCGTATTTCTGAACTTGCATAATCAAATTAATGTGAATGAAAATGCGGACAAGCGCTTTGTGGATATTGGATTTGACTAAACAAAATTAATATTGAGCAAGCTTTATTGTCTTAATTCTAAACAATTTCAATACTTGTCAAAGTTGTATTTGTATTGTGTTGGATTAAAATGTGTAATTTACATTTCGAAGGAATTTGGACACAATAAATACAATTAGTTATCAAATGTGAATACTAATACAAGCAAAAAGTTTGATGTACAAGTTTACTGTTGTTAATTAATTTAAGTAATATGTAATAATACATGTTGACTTATATAAGTTAGTCTACTTAACAGAGTGGATTACTAAATGTTGTTGTTCGGAATGATTTAAAGTCTCCATCAGATCATCACATTAAAGTTTCTGTCTCAGAGAAGATTGCCCCATCCGAAGAGGACTAAATAAAACACAGACAACACATACTCCCTACATAATAATGGTATGAGGAAACAAAGAATCCCGTTCCAATTCCTATTAAGAAGGAATTAAATGAGATCCGAGCGATGTAAATAAAAGTGAGATTTGTTGAAAAGAGTTAGTTTCACTTTCTCATCTTGTTGAACAATCTGTAGATTTCGCTAATTCACTCACAATTGTCGAGCGTGACGAAAAACTTCTTTGTCGTCCTTTGTCTTAACCCTGGTGACCTCACTGGCTCCTACCATGGAGTTTACTATAAATACCACTAAACAACCCTTCCTTAACATCAGTTAACTCTTCTCAATCGTAAAGTACGGTTAATTAACTCAAACATTAGGATTTTTGGGCAAAAATGACAAGAATGAACACCAAAATTGCTCTCGTCTTCCTTGTCGCTACTGGTGAGTTACATTCACGGCTTGTAATGGTGTGTAGAAAGTTTCGGAGTGTTCAATTCTAACTTTCCACTGAAATCTAATCTAATGTTCTACGCTCTAAAATTAGTTGCCTTGACCCATGCAACTGAGATACCAAAGTCTGAAAAGGAGCAAGAGCAACCCAGCAAGGGTGACGAAGGAAAACGAGACAAAAGAGGATTCGGGCAAGGCGGTGGCGGTTATGGTGGTGGTGGTGGTGGTGGTTACGGATTTGGAGGTGGCACCGGTGGCGCTGCAGCAATTGCTCAACAAGCTGCAAACCAGGCTAAGGCTGCCCAAGCGGCTCAAGGTAAGAAGGTCAAATGTGACCGCCGATGACCTTTGGTCACATGAGGTCAAACTCTTAGAATTACATGAAACTGAATTTTGTGAGGTCAAATTTAAAAAAGTTTTTCGAATTTTGAGTTAATTTCAGAAGTAAGTAGTTTCGAAATGCAATGTCCTAAAATGGGGTAGCGTAGTGTCAGTAAGTATAACGGTTACCAAGCTTTCATGCAACTTTGTCAAACACGAGTGAAAGGAAAAGATTAGTTTTCAAATAAGATAAAGAAAGAAGTGAACGAACGGGTTGAATTGAAAACTAACTTTAAATTAGAGGTGTCCACGGATGGAAAAGCCTACAGAGATTCCAGGAATTCCGTTACCACGCTTTAGCAAACTTGTTCAATGTACAGAAAAGAGGATATGCATTCTTATTTCCAAGGTTAATATAAATGGGGATGCATGTGCTCAGTTTTAATTCTTGATGCATTTTCAAATTATATTGACCTGAAACAGACAAGGCTTTCAAATTTGGAACAAGAGTCTCACTTCCATACCATGACATACGAAAGTCAAATTGAGATAAATGATAGGATATATCCATCTCACTGAATAAGTTGAAAGAAAACGCGAAACAAATTTTGGCGAGGTCAAATAAGTAATAAATAAATAAGTTGCTAATATTGACTTCTTGAAACTCCGCTAGGGGCCGCTGCCTACCAAGCTGCTCAGCAAGCCAGCGCAACGTTGGCTGCGCAAGCGAGCCAGGTAAGACATTCTCTTTGACGCTTTTTTTGACAGAATGTTTCGTTGTTTCATTCTTTGTCTCTGAGTCTTGTTTGAGATTGAGAGATTTAGCCTAAATGAATGGACGGAATTTTGTTAAACTATTAGTTCATTTTCTTTTTTGCCAGGCGGCACAACAAGCTCAAGCCATTGTAGCGGCCAAGCAAGCTCAAGCGGCCCAGATAACACAGGTAAAGTCAAATAAGCAGATTCATTGATCGAGTTAAAATCATATCCCTAATACAAATAATTTAAATGTTTGTTTGTTTGTTTTTCCCGCCCATCAGGCGGCCCAAGCGGCTCAAGCAGCCGCGCAAGCAGAGGCAACGTTGGCGGTAATATTTGAATTTACGATTCGGAAAATACTTAAATTTTGTATATTTTCTTTACCTGGTGAAATAGTTGTAATTTTTCGCACCTTTCCATTTAGGCGCAAGTGAGCCAAGCCACGCAAGCTGTAGAATCGACAAAAGTACAGGCAGTCCAACAGGCAAGTTTGAAGTTTTAATGTCTTATCAAGTCAATAATACATTGAAGATAATTAATGAATTATTAAATCATTGAAATTTATATTTTTTAGGCTCAAGCCCTCGCCGCTGCGGCCCAAGGTATAGTGCTTTTCGGATTGATAATCAAACAAGAACTAAATAGAAAACCGATATGATATAGCGACTGCTTTTGAATTTTCGAACTTATCGCCGCCGCAATCGAAATTTTGAACTTCGATACATATTCGATAAAGCTTTGCCAGCAATGCTGGGTACCCGTAGTAGTAGGAAATATTTTACGGAGAAAGAAGACACTATTTGTGCCGACTCAATGTTCCAAAACGATCACGGCAGCGCCATCTAGTAGTGCATAAGTGAACTACCAGAACATAGAGTGTTCGGTATTTGCTCCGCTCATTCCCATTAGGTTTGTGATGGCGCTTCAAACATACGTGTACGGGTTTGTTTAATTTTCTTTGTTTTGAATTTTAGCGGCTCAAAATCACGCTGCCCAAGCTGCGGCTGCGCTGCAAGCTGTCCAAGCCGTACAAGCTGCGCAAGCGCAGATGGCGTACCAGGCTCAGCAAAATGCGCAAGCGCTGGCGGCTAAGCAACAAGCTTCCCTCGCCGATTTAGCCGCAGGTAGGTTTAGGTTTAGATTTAAAATATTTCTTTTTAAATTAGTTTTTTAAAATGTTTTTTTATTTTTTAAAAATAGCTCAAGCGGCGGCTAACAAGGCCGCCTCTGCTGCAGCTAGCGCTCAGGCGAATATTCGTGGATATGGACATGGTCACTAAATGTATCGACTTCTAGTTGGTTCCTAGTTACGTACGTGCAGACTAGTGAAGAAAGGCGGATTGTTAGTCTTTAATGTACCATTAGTTACTGTGATAATGTGAACGTGGATTAATAAATGAACACAGAACCAGTAAATCGAAGTTATTTTGGCATGACCAAATTTTCTAGCAATCACGGCATTTGTAAGAAACTGTGGGTAAAGAAGTGAGTGAAAGCGGCTCGGTAGATATTCTGTATGTAAATGGTACTATATTGGAAGACAAGGCCATCACAGAACCAGAGGATTTCAAACTCTAGGATCTACCAAACCAAGTTCCAATGCAGTGAATGGAGTGAAGCTCTTTATGTTCCACTCGACGGCATTTGCGAAGTTTGCACTGTAACGCTCTCATTACCATAGTCACCATTGTTGGTGACTAAGTATTGTCAACAAATCCCCTCATAGTCCACTTGACGGCATTTGCGATGTTCGCTATGTAACGCTCTCATTACCATAGTCACCATTGTTGGTGACTAAGTATTGTCAACAAATCCCCTCATAGTCCACTTGACGGCATTTGCGATGTTCGCTATGTAACGCTCTCATTACCATGTCCACCATTGTTGGTGACTAAGTTTTGTCAACAAATCCCCTCATAGTCCACTTGACGGCATTTGCGATGTTCGCTATGTAACGCTCTCATTACCATGTCCACCATTGTTGGTGACTAAGTTTTGTCAATGAATCCCCTCATAGTCCACATGACGGCATTTGCGATGTTCGCGATGTTCGCGCTGTAACGCTGCTATATTTTGAGAGGTTCGAACATGTTGTCAATCGCTGACTTGGAATTCAATTGAATATGCTTTCGGAAATCGAACTTTAAGACGGAATTCGCAAGTGAAATTGAGATAGACTGCGGTTGAATTGAGAAGACGTTTGACTAGAAAATGATTTTCCAAAAACCTTTTGTATTATAGTTTTTTAAAATTTTAAAATATTTAGATATCCCGAATGAATAAGGGCAACAGGTGTAAAAATTTACGTTTAATAGCCAAAAAATATATCTAAAGAATTGAAAAAGAAAGAAGACTATCGACCATAAACTCGAACGTTAAAAAAAAGCAGAGGGAACGATGAGACTGGAGATAATACGTGAACTGTATCGGTAACTGTTATATTGACAAAACTGCGGTCTGTTGAGAACTGAGAAGACGTGTGAAAGAACGAGTTTCCGCTAAAAGAAATCAAGAGACTGCATGGTGAACAAAAGGATGAACGTTTAAAAAGGAAACGCTTGAAAAGGTGGGAATTGACGTTGGAGAGAAATTTAGCACCCGATCATCTGGAGAGCATTGGGAAATCAGTACGATGAGCTTCGGCGAACATTTGGTTTGAAGCAAGATGAGCATTTTTGTATTTATGCATGTATAATACCAATTAATATTCTGGAGTTACTTTTTTTGAAGTCGACCGATTCTTCACGAGGATTCTTAAACTTCCTGAGGGTTAGGGAAATTCCTCACTCAGGTGAAGCGAAACAATTAAAAATTATTAGTGCTGTATGTTTTATTTGGCGAACTAATTTTGCAATGAAGGGCACCTAAATCCAGATGTGGAAGTACTCCCTTACACCTATGCACATTACATTATATTATACGAGGGGGTTTTCAGAAAGAATGAGATTTTTTGCGACGTGAATTCCAAAGAAATTTTTGAACGTTCCTTAAGCGATTGTAGAGATACTGAGGAATTTTTGTGACTTTCGGCCTTAAGATTCTAGCACAAACATGTTTTCCAGTTGAGATTTGGCCTTTGTCATGGAAAACACGAAATTTTTATGAACTTCTCTCATCAAATTTTCATGTTTTACTAAAAAATTGCCAACGGAAATTCACAAGAAATTGGTCGTAACTTACAAAAGTAATGCTTTCGAAGTCACGAGGCTGCCAGTGTTTATCTATTTTTAAATGTGGTGAAAAAATTTGAAATACGGGAATATACCAAGTAGCCCAAAAATTCCGATTTCCGACGCTCATGGTGCTCGTGTAAAAAAACTAGTTGATACTGACGAGTAGTTTAAGGTTCGGAATTTAGCCATTCGGTTGGGTGAATCGAAAAGTAGTTCGCAAAGAGTTGCAAGTTGTCTAGCTCTGATAAAATTATATACTTAACCGGAAAAAAAATTTATACCGGAATATGAAAGTGCGAGCGAAATGGCTTCACCACTATGATTCTGAATCGAATCATGAGTCTAGTTTTTAAATAGCAGTCTATTTTCAGAAGAAAGAGAATTTCTTTACACGCATCACGCATGTTGTGGGCTTCATATTTTCACGGATTATGACTATATTCACCTAATTGAATTTTTACCCCATGAAAATACAATGCATGGTGCACATTGTTGGAAATTTCTGGCCTATTTCAACTGCGTATTCCAAGATAAATAAATGTAGAATCTGAATTTCGGACATTCTCCTCAAAATTCTGACGATCTGGCTCATGAAGCCAAAGTGGTAAAATTTGCAGTGGAGAAAATAAAATTATTCCAACTATCGGACCTACTCTATTGTCAAGACCATGCATCAGGCTATTTATATAAATTTTGACCTTCAAAAAAACACTTCAGGGGAAAGCGGTATTTAGATAATGATGGAGTTCGAGGGGAGGTGTAAAACTTTCTTCGGACCCGTTAGGAATCTTTCTTTAAAACCAGTATGCACAGCGTAAAATTTAAATTCCGAAAAGTGTATTGAACTCCAGGGAGACTATATTCAAAGACAATAAACTAAAATTGATGTAATTGTACTGGTAAGATATTAAAACTAGAGTATCATTCTTTCTGAAAACGCCCTCGTACATGTTATAGCACGGGACGACGTATGCTTCGCTTAGCTCGCCCGCTCTCTCCCCGTGGCTTAAAGAACACGTAAGTGAAATCGGTCTGACAGTTAAATAAATAAATCAATCAATCAATCGCCCTAATGTGGCGCCCACAATGTTGGCGTCCGTGACGGGACGACTTACATCCTAGTAAAACATTAAAAAGAACAGTTAATTATATTAAAGGTCCTATCAGCTGTGGTATCGCTTCAGCCTTTCAAACACTAAACACACACAAGGATCATTTTTGAACATTATTAGTACCCGATACAGGGTGTTCCCGAAAAGACGGACGATTATGTCTTAAATTTATGACGTGGTTACAAAGATTTATGCCACGTACAAGCTAAACAAACTTCGGTATATAACGTTAATACAAATTCCATTAATACAACATTGATACAAATCCGCCATTGAAAAACCATCAACATTTCAAAAACTTCAGTATATATTATCGGATTAAAACGAACACATTTTCTCTAATAATAATTTCTTATAAATTGGGTTCGTCCAAAATCCATCAAAAATTGTTATTAGATTATATTAAGTTGGTTCAGTGTTGAGTTGTTTGCAAAATTAGAATAAATCCATTTGGTCCGCAGCTGTAAAATATCTCTGTGTACCTCAACCTTTCAAAAAACGCCAATAAAGCACATCTTTCTAGCAGATCATAATAATCAATATGCGAATGGGCTACCCTCTATTCTGTAAAAGTGTCCGACAATCTAATATATCGCGTGAGGCTTTACAAGGACGGGAGTATGAGAAATGAAAGGTGTGTGTCATTTCGATGAGTGCCGATTTGTAAACAAGGAAATATCTGAAAATGCGTGACTAATGTGAAAATAATTTTGGTAAACAAATATCTGAGGATATTTCGCCATATCCCACAATAAACAAAATTCGATTCGATTTCATTGATATCTGAAAAGAAGGGTAACAGAATGGCTAAATGGTCATAAGATACGAGTATGAAATATTAATATTAGAAATATTATACAAATAAAAGGCCATGGACTGCAATTGTCTGTCTGTCTGTCCGAGGTGGGGTGGGAAGTTCCCCATCCAATGCATTTGGTCCGAGCCCATGCCAAATACATAATACGGGTTGGGAGATGGGAGATGGGAGCTTGGCGGGGAGGGGAGTAGGGAGTTGGTGTTAGCGCGCGGGAGAGTTCTCTCCTCTGAAATCCGTCAGAATATACAAATAATTTTTCTGGAAATGTTTTCTTTCTGCCGACAAATAAACAAAAGAGACCCTTGCCGTGGGCAGCCTTTGCCGCTTCGCTGTACAATAGCTCGCTCAGCGAGCTATCGGGTAGCCTATTATATATTAATATTCGTATGTCACGAGATGCAGGTTTATTTTCGACTCCGCTATCCACGTTGAAACTTTGCAAAGATTAACATGAAAAGATAAACCAGTTGAAGGAGGACATCTATACCCATCTATACCCTTGCATCTCAGGTTAATCGGTTGAAACTCAAATCTTTCTTTGAAGATTCTCGTAAAAAGTTTGATTTACCGAAACAACTATATGGCTGTAGACGTCACCATTATTGCACCAAAGGTCCCCAGCCAGATCATACAAAACCATCTCGATAATTCGTCATCCTCACATTAAATCGATTAAATTCTTATTTAACCTTTGAAACTTTTTGTAAAAACATTTTTAAATTGACATTAATTTAAATTTGAATTAAAGCGTATACTGAGTCGAAGTGCCAGCGTTAATGCAATGACAGTGATTATCGTTCAATAAATGGTGATTTTTGCTTCTAGTTAAGTGTGAGATGCCGCCATATCAAAACAACAATATTTCTTGAACAAGCCTAGACTTTGGTCATTAATGTTATTTTATATTCTAATTTAACATCTGCTCTAACAGAAAATGAAATGGTCTATCAAAATTAATAAACGTAACCAATAAATACATATTTCATAACTTTAAAAACTGAATAAATCCCACGGACTTGACTCCACCGATCCCTGGATGGTGGAAAACTTTGAAACCAATAAACCCGTCTCTAATGTCTTTAACAGGTGAGTAATCTTGGATTTGGTCCAGTGGATCTGAATTGGGTCGACGTATTGTTAACTACAAACACTTTTAGGAGCCCGGCCTTTTTGAACAACCAAAAAATTCAGAAACCTGAAAGAGAAAATTCATTATCGTATTAACAAACAAACCATTGATAATCCAACCGACTTGTAACATAATAAATCCAACCTTTCTACAAAACTTAGTCATCGACAAGAGCCAGGTCTTCAAGTCTCTGTTGGAGGGAAGGTCCCATTGTTTGGAAAACATGTGTAAAATATATCTCAACATCAACGGTTTCAGAGGCAGATCGTACCAAAAACGGATGTTGTAACAGTCGGGAGTACTTCGGCCGCTGTAACTCGTCTTTTATCAGGCTGAAAAGTTCAAGTGTCAATGTTTGTTTCAAAGTTGACTGGATAGATCGCTCTTTTTACAACTATAGCAAAATTATACTCAAATCTGTTTTCGATTTAGCTCTTCAATGAAAATTATTTCGCATTGTGTGTAAATTATACTTTCCAGAGTTGACGCCGTTGGAATATACAGAAAATTGAAAAGAGTTGGGATCAATTCTCACCGGTACCATCAACATAAATAAAGTAAGGCATTGAAGTAAAAGCCCTTAAATTTGGTTAAACTTAAAGTCAATCAGTTCTAGACTGTTTACGATCTTTTTAAAACCAATCACGACAACCAAAACTCACAATGCACTACTCTAGCACGAACCAACGTGTTTCCCATTTAAAATTTAGTTTCCCCATCTTTTGTTTTTACAAATATTAACCCTGGCTATACATCCGAGAATAAATGAGGCAGTAGTTCCAAAGAAAGAACGCCGATTTCAATCGAGAATTCATTGAATGGAGGTACAAAATTGACCAGCTCACCATGTGTTCACAAAATTTACAAATTCCGATGTAAAATTATATCCGTTCATCGTAGGTAGAAGTCGAGGAGGATCTCCTTGAACTACCTGACATAGCTGCTCGAATATGGAATTCCACTTCGGATACGGAAATACTCCAGTTGAGACTTCAAAAAGGGTAATGCCCAATGACCATACATCGGATCGAATGTCATAGCCTCTTGCCGAAGACGGATCGATCCGCTCAGGCTAGAGAAATTAAGAAAGGAAAATTAATATGAGAACATGAAAACACACTTCATGTAAACTAAACAAGTAACGTTAAAAAAATTAATTACCGCCATGTACGGTCGGCATCCAGCATCTCTACTCTGAGCAATAGAATCGACCAGTTGACCAGAAATGCCAAAGTCACACAATTTGATAATTCCTATTTTAAACATTATTTTTTTTACATAAACTGTTTGCGGAGTGCGGACTGTCGTCTCTTGTAATTTATGGACATTTCTTACCTTGCTTGTCTAAGAGTATGTTTGACGGTTTCACATCTCGATGGATAATCCTCAATTCTTCCTTCAGGTAGCTTAATGCACGAACGGTCTACAAGGAAAACAATAATACGTATAATCTATTGAATCTATGAAGAAAACTAACACACAATGCCTAATTTTTACGCATTTACACTATTCCAGTTCTTTAAAATTAGTAATTGTTGTGCATAGCGTTCCTAATCATTCAAGGAACTATCTGAAATTGGTTTGACAATTGAATAAATTTTGCAAGTCCATTGCAGCATGATGGTATGGTTGGCCCATTCTGTCTCGCTGTGTTGGGGTTCGATTCCTCGGACTTGCA
>JAQFYE010003501.1:0-15154 GCA_034694305.1 Protaphorura glebata
TTCGGCTTATTATTAGACATAAAATGTGTGAAACATTTACTTCCAATCTCTTCTCAATGATCACTTAAGGGTTGCACTGAATATCTCGGCTTATCACGTAAACTTAAGGACACCGCACGTGATTGTTAAATGCAATATCATTGTGGTTTTGTTTTTGTATGTAAGCAATGCGTATGAGATAATATGGGTGTCTTAAGAGGATGTGGGACCCTCGATAAGAACCCCGAATAAGTGAAACCAAAGTCCTTTTCTGTGTCACGCAAATAGAGAGAAAAGGACCAGTCTGTAAATAAAGCATCATACAATGCCCTCGTGATTCGGATATTGAGATAATCGCGCTCGATCGTTTCCATTAATTTAAGCCGTCAGGGACTCGACTACAGTCCATCATTTGAACCAACGGGATTCTACTCACAGTAAGGTCGAGTTAGGTGTCTAAATAAACTAGGAGAAACTGGTTCCAGCTCCAGCATTAAGGGCTGATAATAAACGAGCGCACTATAAAAACTGCTCAGTCAATGTATAAATTATACCAGTTAGAACTACTCCCTATCCATTAAACGTAATTCAGTCATTCATTTCGCTTGGAAGAAATTCAGCATGGGGACCCCGCAGTCGAAGAATCAAGAAGAGTCGAAGAGAGAAAATATTGACTCATCCAACAAGTACACTGAGATCAACAACCAAATAAATGCAAGTCGAGACTTTGTCACTTAATACTATATTTTGTTCTTTTCAAGATTTTGGATAAATCTGATTGCTCCAATCGAAGTTTTGTTTCTGTAATCCAGTGGTTCATATTTTATTTGAAATATAGTGCGGCCTGGTCCTTCCGGATCACGCCTGAGTGGCTGGTTAGAGATGAAATGGAAGGGCGTGAACCACAACATTTTCACAATCTACAACGTTGATAATCTGTATTCTTCATGACAGGTGTTTAGAGATCACGCCGAAAAGGACAATCTACGACATGCACAAGATGAGGCTTCTAAAGAAGTTTGGGGAAAATTCCTAACCGGAATTATGTGGGCCGTTCCAGTTGTGTTGTTTCTACTCCTCCTCTGCTTCTTGTTGTATTTCTTCAAGAGTTGTAAGAAGACGATCAAACGTGAATTGAGCAGCCCAGTTGAATATGCTGACGTCGAATTATATTGTCTAGTTACATTTCACTGCGTGAATATTTCGTCGACATAATTATTAGTTCATTCGATTTTATCTATACATATTTTCATTAACGCATTGGCTACTTGCTACCTCTCTATACAAATTTACATTTACTGCCTTTCAAAATCTTCAGACTGTTCAATAAATATCATCAAAAAATTATAAGTGAGATGACGTTAGTGATGGGTGAATTTTGGATAGATTGATGACAACTAAAGTAGTGCGACTGCAACGTCTAAGAGTTAGTTTTCTTTAGGTTCAGCTTGCAGTAGGTCATTCGTTCCTGCAGTACATAACTGTAACACCATTAGTTCATCCAGGAATTCGACTTTAAGTGCGAGTGCTGAGAATCTGAAATCCACTTTGACCATTGAAACAGATCTTTCGGTGCTGAATTCAAGGAACTATACTTTTGAAAAAGGGATACCTTGCCCGAGGTCGAGGAATCGAAACGGTTCAAAAAGTTACAATTAAATCACGACGATAAATCGAGAATTTTTTAGCAAATTTCGGTTTAAATTTCGATTTACAATTTCTTACTGGTTCCTCTGAAATTTTCACGGCGTCTGTGTGGACCACAACATTCGTTTTCCAAAAAAAAACATTGAATTCGAAAATGAAATACTCATTCACGTGGTCAGTGTCAATTTAAGGTTTCCAGCTGCCACCCTTAATATCAGAATCTGAACTTTCAACGCGTAGACTAGCGTACCCTCGTCAAAATAGTCAAACGGTGAAGTAATCAATATTGTAAGTTTGGAAGCAAATGTATCCTGTTGGTAGATCTCGAAATGGACAAAGAATTGGCTTTACCGATTGGACAAAGAAACATCCAGATTTTGTTCCAACTACTTCTACCGAACATCCAACTACTTTTACCGAACCTCCCCCCGTTACGGTTACGGTTCCTGTGACTACTACCGACACTATTCAAGTAGGTCAGCACTGCCATTTTTTGCCAGTTTCTATTCATATTTGACTCTTTTCTACTAGGAAATTCAAACTTACATAACGAAAGACAATATTCGGCACGCGGAAGCAGAGGCGACTGACAAAGAGTGGAAGAACATTGAATTCGGCGTTCTCATGTGGGGTGGACTTATTCTTGGCGTCATTTTTGTTCTTATAATTACATACTTCATGTGGAAATTTAAGACTTTAATCAAAAAACGAGTGAGACGTGCGAATCGGCCAACCCAAATAATAAATCATCCGTCATATTATTCGTGCAAATTTGTCCTTCAAAGTGATGAAGCATTCATGTAACACAAACTTATTTCGTACCGGAAATCACTGGGTTAATAAAATTTATTTGGGCTGATGACTATTTCAATGTGTTCATTCCCATTCATTTATGGAAATCTGTACTTCTATGGAAACGAGAGTCTGGCAAAGTATGAGACCACAACGCACCGCACTTGCCCAAAAAAGTCTGGAAACCATGTAATTATATATACCTTAAAGATGTCATGAGTACTAAAATATGCGCCGTTTTTGGCCGCAATGTTAACTGGCACCGAATTCGGTGCATCGTCCATTTTATCGTGCGCGTTGTTACGTAATGCACTGAATACGGTTCGTTGGACTACATGGCCGTGGCTTGATTGATAATTCACAACTGCAAAAAACTCAACTAAATACTGCGACGGGTATGTTCTAATTTTCTGTCCCAAAATTCTCGGGCTCGTTATTCCGAGCTCAAGATGGCGCCGGGCTCGGAATTCGGAGCCTTACCGGGCTCGTTATTCCGTGCTCTGGGCACGGAATTCCGAGCTTTGGACTAGACTGTAGGTCATTGGTCAGTAAAGACAGTAGACGGTCATTCAATGTTAAACAGTCAGTAACAGAATGTTCCACAGTGACGGTTCACCGACTACTGATAAAAATTAATACTCGACTCGGATAATAAATTAAAAACCTGGGCCTTAATGACCAGCCAGAAACTTACCCAATTTTTGTAACCAAAATGTAATTTTGCATAAGAAATTCAAAGAATGTGAACTTACAGACATCTCGTCCGCCCTTCCGTTAGCTATGGCCCTCGTCACAGGCATCTTTTCCGCTTAAAGAATGCACTTGCCAATTTAGCAGTTCATTTGACTTCTTTCGATTACGTTGAAATTTTTGTTTGTCAGTGATTCAGAATTCCGTCCACCTTTCTCAGACCGGCTTTTAAATTTCGTGGTGGAATTCTCGGAAGTAGACTCGTGTCGCGTCGGAGTCGTCGTGTCAAATGCGCCCGAAATAGACTCATTGAAGTCCGTGCGATGAGAATCTATAGAATGCGACCGTAATTCTCTGTGTCATTTTATCGCTCAGTAGAATAGAATGATTTCACAGTAGATTAATACCTTGCACAGTAAAATAATATTTCGCCCAGTAGATAATATATCTTGCACAGTAAATTTATACCTTGCACAGCAAAATTATATCTTGCACAGTAAAATAATATTTTGCATAGTAATATAATATTTCGCCCAGTAGAATAATGTATCTTGCACAGTGAACTAATTTCTTGCACAGTAAAATAATATCTTGCACCGTAAATTAATACCTTGCACAGCAAAATTATATCTTGCACGGTAAAATAATTTCTTGCACAGTAAAATAATATCTTGCACTGTAAATTAATACCTTGCACAGCAAAATTATATCTTGCACAGTGAAATAATATTTCGCCCAGTAGAATAATGTATCTTGCACAGTAAAATAATATATCGCCCGGTAGAATAATACCATGTTAAATTGCTAAACCTCATTTTAAACCCCCACCGAGGCTCTGCCCCTGGACCCCGCCAGGGGGACGCTCCACTCCCCCTAGCCCGCTAGGGCTGACCACCCTAACCTAATGTATCTAACAGAATTTTAAAATTTACTGTGAATTTCCTCCATTTTACTGTGCAATATAATAATAGTCCTCATTCTCTAATCCGATATACTAACTTGGATTGGATGAGATAAACTATCATTTCATCTGATCTGATATTTCCGAATCACATCATCTCCGTGGATATTTTGTTTTAAACCTAATTTTTATTCAGTCCCAGTTTTCAATCGTAATCCATTTCATATTTCAAAATAGGTGACATTTACCTATCCGACATTTCAATCGAAAATTACGAATTTTCAAAATCACAATGGTGAGGAAGCGATCCTTCGGGTAGGCAATGTATGGCGGTTGCTGATGTGTTACCCGAACTGTACACGTAATGCGTTCTCCTCATTGTACAACACTTACAATTCGTTCGAACTAAATCCAAGCAACAAATTCTCCTTCCAATTCTTTTTTTTTTGCACAATTGTACAGGGCGGCTCAGAACTTTATACACTCATATGCGGTCTCCCCAAAAAGTGAAATAAAGAGTTTGAAAAATTCTAGGCAAAAATGATTAAACATTTTGTCCAATCTTTGCTGTAATTAAACATAATATTCTCCTTTAACGCAGAGTGAATATATTATCTGGAATTGATTATTAAAGAGAACGCCTATGTACAACATTTTTTCAAGAACTTCTGACGAGTGCGGCAGAAAGTATTTCCATAATCTTCTCGTTTCAATGCCCTTCAATGTCAATTACACAGGATTGGAATTGCTGCATTGTGCTTGAAAAATTAGGACGAGAGTCACGAATTAAAATTTTATCGCTCACTCACATGGACTCGGAACATTTGAAAGTATTGATGGAAATGGTTAGAAAAATTGACAGGATAAAACTAAAATATTCGCGTATATATGTCCCAACATGCCTGGTTTAAGACACTGGATTTGCTGAAGGAAAGTCCAGTTTCCCTCCAAGTTCACAACAACTCTCGTTTTCCGGAGCGTTTCACAAGGATGTCTGAGCTGAATCTTTTGGATTTCAGACTCGAAGAAAATAATCCAAATTCGGATTGGACTTGAAATGATTTCAAGGACTCGGTTTCCAAGAATTGCAATATCTCCGCCTGAAGGAGATTCGAATGAATTGTTTGTAGACTCAGAGAGTTGTCCACAAATGAAGTCTTTATATTTGGGAAATTTCAGTTTCAATATCCAAACATTTGAATGTCCTATGGACGTATTTCCAAACCTGAAGGAGTTGGAAATGGATGTTACAGAGAACGCGAACGGGACCAACATTCTTGGACAAAGAATTAGCACGGCAAATGCCCCCTCGTCAGAATTGGCTAATCTTTTGATATGTCCCAGCCCTTGACCTCCTGAGCAATGTTTGTACAGGTCCCAACACGAAAGGTCAACTCTGGTGACCTCCAGAGGTCATCAAAGTTTGAATTTTGGTGCCCTGATAACTTAATAAATGACCGTACAAAAGTTGTTCCACTCATTGAGACAAGCAACTTTTTCCTCTATCATTTTTCTCTACGGTCAACCCCTGGGGTCAATGTCAGCATCACGGTTATGAGTCAACAGATTGACCTGTGACCTCAGGGATTGACCGTAGAGAAAAATGACAGGAAAAAGTTGCTGGTCTCAATGAGTGGAACAACTTTTGTACGGTCATTTATTAGGTTATCAGAGCACCAAAATTCAAACTTTGATGACCCATGGAGGTCACCAGAGTTGACCTTTCGTGTTGAGACCTGTACAAACATTGCTTAGGAGGTCAAGGGCTACAATAACATATCAAAATATTAGCCAATTCTGACGAGGTGGCATTTGCCGTGACCTTTGTGTGGTACTCTTTGCACTCAGACGACCAGATTGGAAACGCTAAAGATTTATGGTCGAGATTGGAATGTGGAAGTGAAATTGAATGCGTCGTCACTGGCATTTCTGTTAAAGGAATCGTGAAAATCAGAGAAAATGTTTTGGCTGAGTTTGAGTATGAGTATAGTCTGCGTCTAGAAAATAAATGAGATTACTAACTTCATTTTTCCTATTCACAGAACTCAAATCTCTGGCGTTTAATATGCAAGGAAACGGAGGGAGATTTGGCGGATACTAATTATGTTTAAGTGATGTGAAGCGTTATTTTGGCTTCCGTTGTGGATACCGTTGTTCTGAGATTTTGGTCACGGACAAGAGCCTCAATTCATGGAAGTTCCTCGGTTCAGGAATCACCCATTTTTTGTCATTGTCCGTATTTAAAGTACGCTTGAAACTAGTTGACTTGATATCAATTATTTAGAATCAATTCTAATTCCTAATTGGACCTAAGAAATAAATTTGCTCTAGTTCTTTGATATGTGCTCAGGTCCTATCACCTCTAGAGTTAATAGAATAAATAATGGTATATGAACTGTAATTTCTGAATGTAAGTAGTTTCGATTGTGGACCCGAAACATGTCTTAATCGATCTGGAACGTGCGGTACATTTTTCTTAGTTTGCGTTGTCACGGCATTCCGTATTGAGAGGTGGCCGAGTTTACACAAACTTCTTCATTACTTGGTTGGATAATAAAGTTTTCCAATGATTTTAATTTCAAAATTTATTTCTTGACAAAATTTTGGATTATTTTGAAAAAATCATTTCGTATTTAATGTGTAAATTAGAATAAATTCTAATTGGTCGTACCGAATTGAGTTGAGTGAGTGAATAGAACCAATAATTCTAATTTTAGTAGAACACAGGAAGAAAGATGGCGACGGAGAAATATAGAGACGAAACGATTGAAGGGATAGAGACATTCAATGAGCGAATCAAAGAAATCGTGGCTGGGAAACCAAAGGGTGACATCATTGTTTATTTCTCTGGATCTATTGACCCTGCAACTGGTGTCACTTGGTGTCCGGACTGTCGTAAGCGTAAGTTCATTTTTAATTTCGGTTGTCTCGCGAAATAAATCGTTTTTTTTTTCGTGATGCGTCCCTTTTTAAGGAAAACCCAGGTTTATCTGATGAAATCAAAAGGTTTTCGGCCCTGGGATATCTTCCATACTATTATCGTTACATTCCTTACTACTAGGGACACTTTCCCTTGATGAAATTGATGGGACCCCGTTATATTAATAGAACTTATGAGAAATCCGATTATTGTAAGATTTGGCTGAATCCGTCCATTAAGGAAATTCTTCTCCATTCACTTTTTAGGAAAGGTGTTCAGTTCCTATCTATCTGGATACCCTGTATATGATATACATTTATATGCATGGAAAGTACACGTTATATAGAGATTCATCCAATATTCATAAAACATAAAATACAAGTGAGCCGTAATTTCGTTTCAAAAATTAATAAATTTTAATTATTTTAGTGGAACCAATTTTCACAAAAGTGAAGGGGAAAATCCGTGATGGAAGTGTTTTGCTGCATGTGTTAGTTGGGTCACAGGATGCATGGAAACAAAAGGACAATCCATTTCGTACTGACAAAAAACTAAAATTGACCGGAGTTCCCACAATCATCATTTGGAATACTCCCAAGAGACTCATGGCTCCGCAAGCATTCCAAGAAAGCGTCCTCGCCTTGTTATTTGAAGAAGATTGATCCAGGACACTAATTTATCTCAATTATATCCATTATCTCGGTCATGGCCCGAATCAAATTATTGATCTTCATGTTTATCTATGGAATTGGACTTACTTCTTCAAATAAACATTCAGTGTGTGTACGTTAGTGTTTTATTTCCTTGAACCGTTCATCAAATTACTTGACAGGTTATGGCTTCAAGCCGATCCCCAGACTTGGGTCAATTATACTTTAAAAATGTAATTAATTACAAATTACAAATTCGTCCTCATTTCTGATTGTAATTAATTATAATTACAAATACATGGCTAAATTTCGAAAGTAATTACCTACAATTTCAATTGCGTGGACATAAATGGAAATGTTATTAATTTCAATTACAATTACTTAATTGTAATTGAAAATGCAATTACAATTACAAATTACAATTCAAATTACTTTCTCGAAATGATGATTTCGGGTGTGCTAACACCATAGTCACATCTTTGTATTTGATGGTCAAAATTTTAAGTAATTGTAAAAGTAATTGAGAAAAATATAAATTCAGTTACAAATTACAATTACAATTACACACAATTTCTAAAGTATTTAATTACGATTTACAAATTACAGCTGGGATTCTGAAAGCAATTAATTACAATTACAACTGCATAATTGTAATTGTATTTTGTAATTGGAATTACGATTACGAATGTAATTGACCCAAGTCTGCGGGTCCGAATGTTGATGACAGTGTAAGTTGATATTCTAATTATCTAATTAACTCAAACTAATGCTTATGCTGAAATGAACTTGCTATAAGTTCCTATGTGCAAATATATTCCATCAGGTTTGATTTACTGCGGTTATACAATTATAGTATTAAATTGATACCCCATGGTTTTCACACTTCCATTATGTTAGTTAATTCATGCTGAAATGACAGGATTTTTGTAAAGTGTGTTCGTGTTCACGTTAGTCCCATGATGAAGGTTGAATTTTGGCATGGAATGGGATAATGTGAATAGTTACGTATCGTCGTCGTGCGAATTAAGTCAAGTCGTCAAGTCCTGCTGTCAAAGCAAATACAAAAAAAAAAAACATGTCCAGGACAGAATGCAAATTCTGCCTACACTTTTACTTTTACTGCCTTTGGATACTTTGTACATATATTATTTGAATGGTCAAGTGAATCGTAAAATGAAACAAAAAGTGATTTGGACAATAGAACCGGTTTTTTATGTCAGGCGATGGCCAGTGGCTTGGCATGAAAGCCTTGAAGGTGGATTTTGGTTTATACCTTGCCAATTAATTAAGTTTCCATCATTCGAAGGTACTGCACTGCACCGCCACAGTCGCAAACTGGATATTGCAGGTAAAAATTCATACACCAAAATTTTTGTAATTATTTACAATTAAATTATATCATTACCTAATTTTGGCAAGATTGTATTTAAGTTGTCGTATTCCTGGTTACGATGGTAATCATTACGGTAATACCGTTTTAGTTTCAGAATTTCAATACCAATAATTCAAAATGCCGGAGCGCGGTGGCCAAGAACTTCCTACAGTGGAACATGGAGGATTTTTGATGTTTCGATTGAAAGGCACTGTCCTTTTAGCAATTTGGTGGCAATTGTTATTTGTGATTGCTTATACGGCCGGTATCGTTGCGATTAAAATCTATGTACCTCAGGTACGGATGGATTTCCCTGCTACGCTGATTAGTGTTCTTGGAGTAGTCACCGGTCTCTTATTGGTCTTCCGTACAAATACTGCTTATGACAGGTAAATAATACTTAAAAATAATTCACGAATGTCAATTATAGCATAGGGTATTTCCTAATACGCCCCACCGCTATTTATTAAAGTACGTAGGGTAAGAGGTCCAAATACTCCCCGCTGCTATTTATTAAAATGCGTAGGGTAAGGTGTCCTAATACGCCCCACCGCTATTTATTAAAATGCGTAGGGTAAGAGGTTCTAATACTCCCCACCACGATTTGTTGTGTGCTCGGGCCACGTGACCCTGTAGAGTAAGACTGGACGTATTAGGACACCTTACCCTAACTATAATCTTTCCTTCCGCAGATATTGGGAAGGACGCCGACTCTGGTCCACCATGACAGTTTGTTTGAGAACAATGACTAGAGGGATTTGGATCGGAATAAAAGAAGAGAGTGGAAAAGATGTTGTGGAGAAAAAATCAGTGCTGAATCTGTTGGTGGCTTTTGTGATTACTACGAAACATTATCTTCGTGAAGAATATTCCTATGAGTTTGAAGACATTAAGGAATTGATCAATCATTTACCAAAATTTGCTACACCATCTTCAAATATGCCATTAAGTTCTCAGCAACAGTCTAAAGAAAAGAGACGCGTCACAAGATTCGAAGCCCATGATTTCATTGCACCTACAAATATCCCGATTGAAATTTCATATTACATTTCAGGCTATTTTCGTCATATAAGTGCCAGAAATATGGTCGATGGTCCAACTTTGGCTTCTTTGAATGGAGGTAAGTCGCATGTTCTACCGCTCAGCTACGCCCCCTCTCCAAACCACGCCCACAAATGGCACTTGTAGCAAATTATCGCACGCGCACCGAATTGCGGGCAATTATACCCTGCCCATAATTTGCTCTAGCCGTACAGTAACTAAATCAAATAATATTTAAATATAGCTCTGGGAACGCTTGTTGAATGTCTGACTGCATTTGAGAGAATCTTGCGCACTCCAATTCCATTGGCTTACTCTGTTCATTTGCATCACTCCGTTTGGCTCTACATTTTGGCATTACCTTATCAATTGGTTGGACAACTGGATTGGTGGACAATTCCAAGCGTCGGTCTGGCTGCCTATTCCCTGTTGGGAATTCTCGGGATTGGTTGGGAAATTGAGAATCCTTTTGGATATGATGCCAATGACTTGGTAAGAAGTCCCATTTTAAAAATGCATTTTTTGTCGAAACATCGAAACATACCATTAGAAGGTGTTTCGATGTAAATCTGGTACTTTCTTTCCCTTGAAGAACTTGGTGGTCTGAGATAATTGAAATCCGGTTCATAATAATTTAAAAAATCCAGAGCTCGAGCTTAGTGTCACGATGTAAAACGTTGAAAATTTAAACAAAGGTCAAAGCCTTCATTTTATTCGGAAGGACTAAAAATCCGCCATCTCTTTTTCTCAAAATAATTGCTTACCTTGGATATCTTTGTTCATTCAGCCCCTTGACGATTTCTGTGAAGTAATCCGTCGAGAAATTGACATGATTACAAGAAGCCGACTCGCTACTCCTGATGAATGGATATTCTCAACTGATAACCATCCCTTGTCCCCGGAAAATTGGATGACTGCTAGTGAATTGGCTGAAAAACCATTGGATGAATTACATGGAATGATCAGACGCGAGAGACAAGAAAGCATGGAATTTGAGTCATCATATCAACGAATGAGTTACAACTCTAAGAAATCCTCCAAACACCGAAAATCCCCACCAGAAGATGAAGAGGCTCTCGTCAGATTAGTCGGGGAATCTGTTTCCAAGTTGAAATAATAAAACTGCGGTGGAAACGAATTTCTCACCGAAATATCTTTAAATTTTAAAAATTATTACATGAGAATTTTTGAAATTTAGTAGTTCAATTTCTAAAAAAAAATCTTGGTTTGCCTTCACACTTTCGACAACTTTGATAGTCCCGAGAAAGATTGAGCTTATGTATGGCTGGAACTAATTAATTCCAAAATTAATACCACGGGTGATGTGGTTTTTAAGAATCTGACAAATTTGTGTGAAAAAACTAAGAATAAGTATTAAAATTGCGAAAAGTATACACTCAAACCTCTGTTCAATAGTTCAATGTCCTCTTGTTTATCCGATCTGTGTGTGGTTGACCTTGTCAGCCACAAAGGTCATTTGACCCTCCATATGTCTCGAATACGCATCTGCGATGTACACATCAAAAAATGTGTGAACACAAACTTGTTTATTTTGCACACTTGTTTTTGTTTTTACTTTCAATTCGAACTGTCTCCCATTCTTTGTCTACTCAAATAACTTGCAAAAGAGATGAACTCTGAAAGGTTAAAGTTCAGATTTAAGATAAAGTTCATGCGGAGTCAACAAACAAGTCGACAACGGGTTATTTTATTGGGTCGGCTCATACTACCCAAACATATACACAATCAATGTTGTAATTTTCAGAATTGGTGACACTGTTACACTTTTGGAGATGGTATCTCTCCATATATAGTATGAGCTTCCCCAATAGTGAAGTTGTCGAACTATGTTGACTCGGGGTAGGAATTACCCTTGACGATTTGACTTGATATTTATTTTTAGTTTACATCATAATATTCAGAGTACAGAAATCATTCACTTTTGTCAGTCATATTCTCGACTAATGCTGAAAACATTACACATTTATTTACCACGCAAATTTTTTAGAAATCATGAAGAATACCATGAAGTACACTTTAATTTTCGTAATAATATCGGTAGTAAATGGGACAACATTGACAGTTAATAAAATCGGCCCTGAAATCCATACCACGAATAGCAAGAAAGTTTTCAAATACATCCCAACCTGGGAAAGTTTAGACAGTCGCCCTCTACCTGAATGGTTCGACGCTGGTAAAATCGGAATATTTATCCACTGGGGAGTATTCAGTGTTCCATCTCACGGAGGTGCTTGGTTCTGGTATTATTGGCAAAAACTTCGCAGTCCCTCTTACGTAAATTTCATGAACCAAAATTACCCTCCAAGATTTACTTATCAAGACTTCGGGCCACAATTCACAGCCGAATTTTTCGACCCATCAAAATGGGCTGACCTTTTCGTGAAAGCTGGAGCAAAATACATAGTCCTGACGAGTAAACACGTGGAAGGATATACTTTATGGCCATCCAAATATTCCTTCGGTTGGAATTCGATGGACGTTGGTCCGAAAAGAGATCTTGTCGGAGATTTAGAAAAAGCTATTCGTGGAAACACTAGTCTGAAATTTGGACTTTACCATTGTTTGTACGAATGGTTCAATCCTTTGTTGATTCATGACCAATCCAATAATTTCACTACGGACTTATTTCCAACACTAAAAACAATGCCAGAATTGTATGAACTTGTGAATACTTATAAACCTGACCTGATTTGGTCTGATGAGGTAGGTCATGTTTGTACGTAGGATTATTGGAAATCCAAGGAATTTTTGACCTGGCTTTATAATGACAGTCCTATTAAAGATACAGTGGTCACCAATGACCGTTGGGGTGCAGGTTGTATGTGCAATCACGGTGGTTATTTGACCTGTCATGATGGTTACAATCCAAAGGTCCTTGTGTCCCGAAAATGGGAGAATTGTATGACAACAGATCGAAATTGGTGGGCATTTCGAAGGGATGCACAAATTGGTGACTTTAAATCACCTCAAGAAATTATACGGACTGTCATTGAGACAGTGTCTTGTGGTGGAAATGTATTGATTAATATTGGACCGACTAAGGAAGGAATTATTGCACCGATTCAACAGGAACGATTGTTACAATTAGGAGAGTGGCTGGGGATCAATGGAGAAGCCATTTATGAGACGGTTCCTTGGAAATTTCAAAATGATTCGACTACCGCGGGTGTTTGGTATACGACGCGTCCGGCGGAGAAGAAAGTTTATGCCTTCATGACGAAATGGCCAGGGAGTCAGATTATTCTAGGATCAGTTGATGGAAATTATGTCCAAAATGTGGAATTGTTTGGAACAATCGGCAAACGGAAGTGGACAATGTTGGAAAGTGGTGGAATTGTTGTCAAAATGCCACCGCTAGAGTCATGCAAATCACGCTGGGCTTGGACTATTGTCATTCACTCAAAATAATCAGGGTTTCCTCATTTTCCGTTCATTTTTCAAGGGTCGTTGAAAATTTTAATTGTAATAGTTCAAAAATATTCAAAAGTATGGTTATCTATGTGCAGCATAGCATAAGACAATTACCAAGAATGTCTTACTTGAACCAGAGTGCCCCAATTTAGACCATTTTAGTCTTATGTTTTGTTTTATTCACGGCCCCTTCAAAGATTGCGTATTTTACATTCAAAAATAATGAAATATTAACGACCTTAAAAACATTTGAAACCCGGAAAATGATAATTAATCAATTGGGAAAATAAAATATTTGTATAAGGCTAACTAATGATTACCTTCAACAAAATAATACTCGAGCTAATGTTATTCCGCAAATCATGAATTTAAATCAGTATTTATGTGTTATAGTAATATATTTAACTTATAAATTAGAGGGTTAAGTGACAATCCCACGAATCTGCAATTTTTGAAAATGCCAGAACCAAGAATCTGCAATTTTTGAAAATGCCAGAACCACGAATATGAATTTTTTGAAAATGCCATTACCACGAACATGAATTTACTTCTGGTTAAGTTATGTAAAGCAGCGCAGCGAGATGACTAATTTCATTACTTAAACTATCGTCAATCCTAATTCAAATATCGTCCAATGCTTGTGATTGACAAGTAAATGATGAACTGCATTGTGTGATACGGTATAAAACTAGGAAATATTTACGTAGACACAGCAGCCAAGAAGTCAGAATTTTGAGTAAATTATTTTCAGTAAAAAAATAACTAAAAAAAAGTACCCTAGCAGAGAATTAAGGAATTTAGAAGAGACGTAAAACTGGAAACTCAGAGAAGTATTTATTTTCAGTTTTTAATAGAGAACTCAGTTCAATTCCATACGAAATGATGGAATCAACTGTCAGCAAACACTAATTATAAATGCGGAAAGCTATCGTAGAAAGAATGACAAATATTATTACAATATGAATTCACCGGAAATCTAAAAACTGAAAAGAAATTTTTGTTTAAATCACCATCACCACTTACGTAAAACTGCCGTTCGAATCGGCAGTAAAGAAATGACGAGAGCTTAGGGCGACAGAACCACGAATTTGAAAGGATTGTCCAGAGTCCTCGCAGGATTGAAATCAGAACCTCGAATATGCGAGAGGGTTGGACTTCCCTACAGCGTCCGCCTACGTTCAACGACTGCTGCTAGCTTGGGCAATTTTTTAAAGACTCGCGGGTCTGTATAGAATATCCAGTAGCCAGGCCGCAATATTTTGAGTCGGAAATCCCATTTTTCGAAATATGGCGTATTCGTGGTTCTGGTATTTTAAAAAAGTTTCAAGTTTAGTTTTATTCAAGTGTCAGAACCAAGTCAACAATCTATCAATTACAATTACAATTACAAATTATAAAAAAAATCATATTCGTGCTTCTGGCATTTTCAAAAAATTCAGATTCGTGGTGATGGCATTTTCAAAAAATTCATATTCGTGGTTCTGGCATTTTCAAAAAATTCAGATTCGTGGTAATGGCATTTTCAAAATATTCATATTCGTGGTTCTGGCATTTTCAAAAAATGCAGATTCGTGGTAATGGAATTTTTATAAATTGCAGATTCGTGGTTCTGACATTTTCAAAAAATGCAAATTCGTGGAAATGTCACTTAACCCCAGAGATGGGTCAATTCCTTTTCAACCTGTACTTAAGTACAAAGTACCAAGTACAAGTCCGTACTTGGAATTGGA
>JAQFYE010003502.1:0-15151 GCA_034694305.1 Protaphorura glebata
CATTTAATGTATAATTAAGTCTTATAACTTTTGACACGGAAATAAATCGCATTCTATTCTATTCTATTCTATTCTATGACCAGTATGACGTGTCCAGATCAAAGCTTCGAATGAAGTGGTTCCCTTGTTAGACGCGCATATCCTCTCTTCCTCTCTGGCAAAAAAATTGCTGAGCGAGTAATTCGTTTGTCTGGAATTAATTTCAGAGATTTTTCCAGACGTCGGGAAGTCTTGGCGACTCTCAGTTTTCAGGGTCAAATAGAAAATAAAATGTTATGATTTCTAGAAGCAATTTCAGATTATTTCAATGGCATTCATAGGACGGGTTTCAGTTGCCTTTAGCGAAATACTATTGTATTTTTTATTTTACTTCTACAGTAAGACTCGTTTAAATTAATTTTCTTTGAAGAGTTCAGACTTGGGTCAATTACATTGAAAATGTAATTAATTACAAATTACAAATCACAGCTTACTTATGAAAGTATTTCAATTACAATTACAAATTACATGCAAAATTATTGATGTTAATTGGATTTTCAATTACAATTTCAAATATACCTTTTTATGTGTTTGTCAGCACTAAAAACGCATTCTCTTTTTCACTATCCAAAACTTCATTCAATCTTTACTAGTCAACAAATGTAATTGAGAAAAAAGTAATTTCAATTACAAATTACAATTACAATTACAGACATCTTCCAAGTAATTAATTACAATTACAATCACAATTACGTAATTGTAATTGTATTTTGTAATTGAAATTACAATTACCAATGTAATTGACCCAAGTCTGGAAGAGTTCTAATGAGCAATCTCAGTCATACGTAATCCATTGAACTAAACAAGAATCAATAAATTACTAGTCTTTGTTTTGAAAATTCTCAGATCACATCAAAAGGATGGACCGTTCAGAAAAGAAATGTGCCCATTGTTTCATCCCATGTGACATTACATGCTCCAAATGTTCCAAAATTGGGTATTGCGGAGTGGAACATCAGAAGTTACATTGGAAAACACACAAGAAACATTGTTTTCCTGCCATTGAGTTGAAGAATGACACCTATGGTAATTATTTGGCATCTACTCGGAAAATCTTGGCTGGAAATGAGATCTTTACCGAGGGACCTCTAATCGTGGCTCTAGTCAATAAAAGCGGGGAAGGATTCCCAGTTTGCCTCGGATGCTGCAAGATTCTTCCCGGAAAGTTTGGTGATGGACTGCATACTTGTCAGAAGTGCTCATGGCCGCTTTGTAAACAAGATTGTGAACAGGTTTTATATTATTATATATATGTGATGTCAAATATAGCACAAATTCATATTCTCGTAGCCATTCGTGTCCATTCGACAAGAGAATTAAAATTTCTGAATTAATCCTGCCAATATTTTCTTTGTTGTAGATATCGAATCATGCAGAAAATGAATGCAAAATATTCCAAACGGAAAAGGTGAAACCGCAGGATTTTCTTCTGTTCGCTCCACCCATAGATGCTATCTATGACTGCATCAAGATAATCAGAATACTCTTGCTGACAGAATCCGACCCAGAAAAATTTGACAAATTTCTTCATCTCGAATCTCATGAACAGCAACGTGCGGGAACGGTTGGTGGCGTGATTCAAATCCAGTTTGCTCTCAGATTCATCCATACTTCTTGCAAAATGAGCCTGACTTTGTACCCAGTCGACCTCATCAACAAATTACTCGGAGTTGTCCTCTACAATTCTATTCACGGATCTGAACGTCCTAATGCTCCATACATGTCGTAAGTTCATACTGGAATCAATGTCATGTACAACCTTCAAATAAACATAACCCCTCGACTTCATTCTTCACCGATTAGGGACATCGATTCCGGTCACTTTTCCGGAAAATCTAGGGAAAATTAGTTTTTACTCAAACACGTACACAACTTGAAATAAGGACAAAAAAATGGGTTTGAAAAAAAAATTCCCGCGAATTTTTCATGGAAAAATGACCGGAAAACAAAACCCTAATCCCTATACAAACTCTCTAAACTACTCCCTACATATGCATGGGGATTAGGGTTTCTTTTTCCGGTCACTGTTCTGGAAAAATTTCCGGGCATTTTTTTTCTTTCAAACCTATTTTTTTGTCCGTATTTCGAGTTGTGTACGGGTTTGAGTAAAAAATAATTTTCCCGGCATTTTCCGGACAAGTGACCGAAATCGAATTCCCTAATCGGTGAAGAATGAAGCCGAGGGGTTATGTTTGTTTGCAAGCCACAATAAATATAGGAAAAATTAATTTTGTGTTCAGGTACAGACGTGAATCCTATATTTTTGAGAAGGGCAGTAAGTTATGCCACAGTTGCATTCCGAACACTACAAGTGCTCTGACGGACAAAAACGGAATTCGACGGGTGTTTGCGGAGACAGAAATTGAGAAGAATGAAATGTTGACTGAATGTTATGGATTTGATGATACTTACTGGAAAGGTATCGTTGAAAGACGACAAGATTTGAACGTTTTATACCACTTCTGGTGTTCATGTCGGCGATGTTGTGACCCGACTGAGTTTGGAACATATTTCTCAGCTATAAAATGCAAAGGGGAAGAATTGTTCGGGTTTCTATCTCCCTGAGAATCCGTTGAGCACTGATGGCCTAGACTCCATTTGGAAATGCACGTCGGAAAATTGTAAAACCACTGAAAAATATACTCCAGCCTTTCCAAGACGGTTGCAGCCATTCAAAATGAGATTCAGACATCTGAATTCGTTGAAGAGAAATTGAGTATTATTGAAAAACACGCCAATGTCTCCGTCCATGAAAATCATTTCACTTTGATGAAGTTACGATTTGATTTACTTCGTAATTTTGCATTGACTTTGCGACGCTTTGATGACGAAGCGGATTCTGCCGATCCAGAATATTATTATCTTGCCTGGTCGACAACAATCGAATTTGGAGTGAGGTGTCTTGAAATTGCAAATAAATTAGCTCCTGGTTTGAGTCGCCATAGAGGTAACTTGTATAGTGTCATAGAAAATTAGTATTAGGTTTAATATAAATTAAAATTAATTGGTACATAGATCGAATTGACCCAATACATGCCTATATTTTGATATTTCTAGGCACCATTTTATTCTGTCTGGCGCAAGGGATGGACAAGTTTGCGGGCACTAGTGATTTAGAGCCGATGACAAAATTCGAAGCATTAGAGGAGTCTAGACGACTTCGAGAAGAAGCCAATCGGATTTCGGGGTTGACGCCAGACATAAATATAGAACCCTAGTGAACCAGGAGAAGAGGTTTTTGTAAAGGAATTGAAATGTTGGAGAGTATGTTTAAAAGTAGTGTCTAAAGGGCGTTCCGCCTTATTTGCTTCATCCCGCCTCATTTTTTGAAGAATTCACAAAAATTTGCTGGAGAAATGTTTCATCGTTTCAATATTATATATTTATTCGGTTTTAAAATTTTATTTGACTAAATTTTGTTCTGATGCTGCTGCCATTACATTACATCTCCGCCTACTATCTCATTAAATATGTAAATGATTTTCATGTGATTATTGTCCCGTGACATCCATTCGTCAAAATAAGGTGACTTTTTAAATCAGGGTGGAGCGATTTCTCTCTCGCGTAAATTTACGATATAAGCCATGATTTCACTCTGCTAGTGTGATAGCTAACACTTTCTTTGTCATATTTTCAGGCCGTTTCTCCCATTTTATTATTTTATTCACTTGTGCACAATTTGAACGAATATTCATTTTGGAAGAAATACTTTTTAACGCCTCGGGCAAATTCAACTGGTGGCAGATTCGTCAACCGCCATTTACTACAAAATGTACATCTTGCTTTTTACAACTACTCAGATTGGCTGGTTAATTATGGCCCACCTTGTATATGTGGACAATTTTCAATTTGCGTTGACTAGCCCCATACAATAAGCTGCCACTTTCTCCTTATTGATTTATTTTCTTAATTTTCCCGTCAAGTTCAAATTTCAAAATGTCAAACCAATTTCATTTTGTCTGCGGAGCATACTACTGGTTCTCTGCGGCGCGATGCAATGCGATTGGGACAGGCTTCGTTTGGTTATCTAAATTTCATTATTTTCATTTCCTTCTTTCGTGTTCAAAATCTAATAATTTTTTAATTATAAAATGAGAATGGCTTTCGATTACAATTTCCATATTGCGGACAAATCTTATTCGACATTCGTCGTCAATCCGTCGTCCGCCCGCCAGTGATGGATCAATTTACAAAAGAAAGACTGAAAATAAGAAAGTAAGTTAAAAATTCGTAAAATTATAATTCATTGAAATTTTGAAAATTTTCCCATCGTTGGCGATTCTAAATAAATATTTCATTCCGGAAGAGATTTTTGAATTTTGAAATACGTTGACTTGTCAATTTTTGAATTCAAATTTTTTCTCTTAAGGAGCAGCGACACGTTTCGGGGTCAATGAACCTGAGAATACTATAACTTACTGGCCAGGCGAATTGAGTTAAATTAGCTTGATCATGCGATTTTGAACAAAGTGTATGTCGAAAATTCCAGAAAAATCCTATTTTAAAGGATGATATGAATTTTTTAGAAAACGATGATTTAACCCGCGAGAGATATCACACCTGTGCGCTAACCTTGTTTTAGTGTGGACCATCGATGAATTTTAACAAAAATGCACATACACTTTGTTAACAAAGTATCTGTGTCTAAGAATTAACAACCACTTTCTCCAGAAATAGTCTCCAGCGTTCCAGTTCATTGACACACGATTAAAAATATTTTGGTACGTGCTCACTAATGAATTGACTGGACAACGAATGTCAACAAACATTGACCAGGTGTCTCAAACATTTGCATGACATAAAATGTAGTGTGTGTGTCTTTATATGAGATTGAGATACAAAAATGGTTGAAACACCCTCGGAGTTCATAATTCTAGCATTGCTATGGCATTTTGAAAGTTTGGGAAATGAACCTGTGGCTACACCTTTAAATGAATATACATATAGAAAAAATGTTTGGAATTTGGATCAAAAATTATAGATGTTAATTAAATGTGCCATACACGGGGTGTGCAGAAAATATAGCATTATTGTTTGATTAGGTTTCGCCGTAGTTAACAAAACTTATGTTACCGTCAGTTTATGATTATAATTCAAGCCTAGGCATTGATTTTGTCAACCCGTACCTAACATTTATATTATTAATGTCTTCAACATTTCAGATCACATTAGGATGGAGCGTTCGGATAAGAAATGTGCCCACTGTTCCATTCCATGCGAGGTGAAATGTTCTAAATGTTCCAAAGTTGGATATTGAGGAGTGGAACATCAGATGTTAGACTGGAAAATACACAAATAACATTGTTTTCCGGCCATTAAGTTAAAGAGTGGCACTTATGGTAATTGCCGTAAGATTATAATACTGGGGACCAAAAGAAGCCGGACACTCCAACTTGCCCCAGCTGCAAGAGGGCATGGGCGACGAGTGCTCGCACCTCATGCACTCTTGCAGTTGGGGCAAGTTGGGGTGTCCGGCTTCTTTTGGTACATATGGAGATCAAGAATTTCTCCGACCATAATTGTTTCAAGTTAGGGCCAGACGCTTCGGATCGGACCACCCTCTATTTGGCTATTTGGGAAAAGCAAGAATGCGACAAACCTCTTTAAAATTGTCGGTTCTGAAGTTCTAATACCCTTATACCGTTACCGTTCAAAAAATAAAATTATACGATGAAAATGTTATTCCTATTTTAGGAATATAAAAAAATAAATTCTCAGGAATTGTGTAGGCCAGACGTAAGGTTCCGATCGGGTCGGGTTGATCGGGTCGGATAATAACTGGTTTGAAATCCGACCCGAACTTTCGGGTAGGATAATAACGGATTTGAAATCCGACCCGAATATTTGGGTCGGATTCGGATGAAACCAATTTTCAACCCGACTCTTCGGGTCGGGTTGTGGTTCTCGAGCCGAAAGTATCGGGTAGCCGTTCGGATATCCAATCGGATTCCGGATAATTCCTCTGTCTTGTAATTTAATGGACTCTCTTGAAATTGAGTGGACTCTCCTGAGTCTTGCACTGTTGACTCGCGCCAGATTTGGGTTTCACTTTCATATAATATAATGCGATGAAGGAGAGAACGATTTCGGAATTTCAAAAAAATTGTTTCTGAATTTTCTATTTCGTCAACTATTGAAATGGCAAGCACGAGTATCGGTCATGGTTGATTACTCAAACACGAAATCGACTTTCAGGATCAACCGTTAGCGCATCAATGTGTTTGAAATCCTGGTGGAAATCCCGTAACAGCTGAAGTAGTTTTAATTAAATACGAAAATTCCTATTTGATTCCTTGAGTTTTTTTTCTATTGTTGGAGTTAAAAAAAAGTATTGAAGAAATTGATGTACTTAGTTTGACTTTAGTGAAACATTTAATTCAGCATCGGGTATTCGGGTCAGATATCGGGTCGGGTCGGATAGGAACGGATATCCGACCCGAATTTTCGGGTCGGATTCGGATTAGACCAATTTCCAACCCGACCATTCGGGTCGGGTGACTTTTTAGCTCTTTCGGGTATCGGGTCGGATTCGGGTGAAGTCGGATTTCTATCCGTTGGTTCGGGTCGGGTCGGATAAGCGGATTACCCTACCCGATCGGAACCTTAGCCAGACGCAGACGTCAAACACATGGGCTTGCCACATCAGAATAATAACGAACTGTCAGATGCTCCGAGAAGGAATTGAACCATGGACCTAATGAAATGTATTCGACCTTTAATTCATTCACCGAGCCGTTCCGCCTCCAAATCATTATTCTGATTCTGGCTTAAAATATAATATTTCATTTCCTTCACTTGGCTCATATCGTGCGTCCTGTCAATTATACATGGAAACCAATTACAGAAATACTTCCAGCTGCTTGTAGGACAGAACTGTGAGCCGAATAAGAAAAAATCCTTTTGTGTAGGAATCAATGTATTTTTAGAAAATTTGGGTAGTGTGCCAAACTCAAGGGGAGTTCTAATCTCGCTCTGCTCGCATCTGCACATCTTTTTTTCACTAGTGAATTTTGCAAACTAATCTGACCTACAGTCAATATACAACTAAAATAAAAAATAAAGTTCTCCAAGAAACTGATTTTTCTTTAAAAGAAAATTGAAAATGAGGAGCGAAGTTTCTTTAGTTTATTTTTGTGCAGCAGTAGTGACTATTGTTCAAATTTTGGACCCCTTGGCCCACGCTCTGCCTTCAGGAAAAATCCAATCTACCGATTTCAACTCAGTTTTGAGTTTGAAACGGGTCAAGCGGGTCATGCATGACCCTGTTCCGGCCGCCCAATATCAATACCCACAACAGCAGGGATATCCGCAACCTCAACCTGGTTATCCACAACAACCGCAACCCCATCCAGGTTATCCTCAGCCTGGCACTGGCTACCCACAACAGCCTGTTTTCCAACAACCAACTTTAACTGCAGCGGGTGCCTTAGATGGTAATTCAGGAAAGCCCGTTTTTTACGACAATCACTGATTTCCGGTTTTTGGCTAAAGTTTTGGGGTTTTCACGGGTTCTTGGTACCAATATCTCCAATTCTATGAAAATAGGATGACGCAGCACACAGCCAAAATTTAAGTGATAGAAACCCTGCAAACCGTCCCAATAAAAAACATGTTCAAACCCTGCTCTGAAATCGGTGTGTTTTTTTTGGTTCGGGATTTATGATTCACCCCGTACCTAATTCTGATTTCTTGTATCTAACTTAGATTTAGTGTGATGATAGTTCAGTAATGCATTCGTCAAGATGAGGTGAAAATTGATCCGGCAAATACAAGGCTTCTCTCCTTCATAGCAGTAGACGATAATTCGTTATCTTAATAAATAATGTATGATATCTTAATACGTCATCCAACTACGCAGGATTAGAGTCCGAGTACAACCCATTGTTTTTACATCAATTTGTAAAAAACTATTAATTTTTCTTCGTTAGTTTTGTTGTTGTTAACAAAATGGTCGGAATCCTGATAACAGCTTTTCTGAAATTCTTGTCCTGACCCTACTCAGTACATAAAGTGATTAACTTACGACGGATGTAACCCGAGGAGCAACTCACCGATTTGGCAACAAATATTTGTCACACTAACACTAAGTTTAGTCATCCCAGCAACCGCTATGAACTTTTGAGGTCAAATTGGTGACTAGCACCTCAGGTATATCCCTCGTTGGTAATTTACAGTCTTATCTAAAAATATTTGAATGTTACAGGGAAGGCTTGCCTCCATACTCTGGACTGTGATGCCCCGAATACTGTTTTGACTTGTGAAAAAGGGAAGTGCATTTGTCCAGGAAAACCCCACCTATCGTGGACAAGAGGGAAGCGCCCATTGAACACAATTTGGGACATCAATTTGAAAAAATGCTTGGGTATTAAGGACGCTGCCTGTGACGTTTTCTTCCCCAAGAGCGTGTATTGTCAACAAGGATTGTCTTGCCACCCAGACAGTCACACGGGATTTGGTCATTGTTCAACTTCACCTTATAAGGGGTCAGCCCAAGTCTTAGCAGCGATTGGACTTAACTGGACAATTCTCCTTACATTTACTGCTCGGATTTTATACTAGACGTCACAACGGTAATAGCAGGAATATAATATAGGGACAGATCATAATTAACATAACATATATTGGTGACAAGCAATTATAATGACATTGCACTAATTTCGCTTTATTGAACAAATTCTGGGACAACTTCGTTGACGTGTACTGGACTCAGTATTTAACGACGAGGTAAGGTACTACATAATGTTAATGAAAATAAATGAAAATTCAGTTTGGATACGATGTACATGTACTGATTTCTAAATACAAATTGTCACGTTGACGTTTTGAAGATTACCAATATTTCCGGGTTATCAAGCCGCCACTACATGACGCTTTTGATTGGAATCCCAAAATAAGTGACTTCCTGTTGAGGTCCACTAAAGTTGAAGTGATTACAGTAACAAAACGATGAATTATTTCGCAAGGAATTTTGTCATGAGAGGAAAAAGTTCGCCCGAGAAAGGAATCAGATAAAATGTGAAAAATGGAAGCGTTGAACTTCTTAATTTCAAGAGATTGTTATCAATGTTCCTTACAAGGGAACCACCCGAGGTGACGCTCCAACCTAGACCCGCCATACAATTTTTCACACCAACTAACTAGGATCCCCTGACATGGGAAAAGTTAAAACTCGTGTACACAAATGCAGTACGTTTTATTCAATTATCTTCGAAGATTTGGTCAAGAAGTTTCTGAGTCCTTTTGAGAAAAGTGAAATCGTGGGTAAAATACATGCTAAATTACCCATTTTGCATTTCGTTTCAATGTTGAGAGGTATCCATCGAATACATTCAATTTCAAAGAAAAAATTGGAAATAATTCTTTTCTCAAAATCTTGAACTTTTCTTACATTCTTGAATATTACCAGTAAAGATTTAAAGAAAAAAATTATTTCGAATTTAAAAAAAATTAATGCATTTGATGGGTACCTCTCGACATTGGCAGGAAATGCAAAATGGATAATTTGGCATGTACATATTTTAACCCACGATTTCACTTTGTTCAAAGGCGTTTTCTTGACCAGGTTTTCGAAGATAGGCAAAAAAGGTACTTCATTTGTGCAGACGAGTTTTAACTTTATTCCTGTTAGGGGATCCCAATTGGTGTGAAAAAGTGGCTGGTGTACTTAGGCTTAGGTTGTAGCGTAACTTCGGGTGGTTCCCTTGTTAGACGCTGTTCAGCATCTGGTATTCCGATCGATAAAGTCATGTAACAAATTGTCCTGAAATGTTCTCCGAAATGTAAAAGGTTGTCCAAATTAATTATAATGTGGGTGGAATTCTACTAGTACGTTCGTTTGAATTGTGGACTTTAATGGCTGCCGGCGCGAAGGATTTGGGCGGCCTTTCGTCCCGCTCTTCCTTCTACTTTCATTCATTTTTCTCTCCACATGCACACTTTCGTATATAATGGTGACAAACGGTAATCCGAATTGACTCAACCGTCCGCCATCGAAGACCATTCCCAGAACGAACCCACAGCCACAGTCGACTTCGCACACAGTATGGGCCTCTCACTAAATAAGTTCTTAATTTAGCTGAAATCTTCATCATCCTATTTGGCATACAGAGTATGTCAATGACTCAAATGTTTTTAATACAATAGAGAAATCGACATGATGACATCAGTAACAATCGCTTTCCTCAAAAATGGGGATGAAATTAGATTAAATTAAACGTGAAACTGTATTTGATCTCGTATTGCATGCAAGATAGGATGGTGAAGATTTTGGAAAAACTAAGTCTTGTTAGCGGCAGCCACTTTCACCGGAGTGTGAATTGAAGAGCGTAGAGTTCCAGCCACATTATACGTCTGGACTCTAATTTTTCATATTATCCAAATAGGATACCTTTTCGAATTTCTAAAATTTTATAGGATCTCCCATTCTTTCTTTCCAATTAATATTTCATTATTACAAAAGAAAAAATATTACGATATTCTGGCATTAATGATTGATCTGGAGATAACATTAAAGCCATACAGAGTGAAACTGGACTATTTTTCTTAGTTTTGAAATCTGATTCTGTGAAAATCTGGGTCTAACTTACATATGACTTCCCAATTCTTCCGAGTGGCCCGGCACTGGTAGCGGCACGACGCAATGAATCTTGGAACCCAATTTCAATCATAGAATTCCAAACTATCAGTCCAAATAAATTTCGAATAATTATTATGAGTTTTCGAATAATGGAATGGTCAAGCGCTGAAAAAAATTACTGATGACCACTACCAAAATCTAGATCGTTCCACCGATTCCAACGTGTGAAACATACTTCCTTAGTAGTTTTTTTTACTACAATTCTATGGTGATTTCGACCTCTGAGATCACCCTATAGCGGGCAAATTGAGGTCATTCTTAACTTCAAATCATTCCTACTTTTTGATAAAAAATATTTAGATAGGTCTATGACCTTCCCAGTGAGCTCTGGGGTCACCTTACTTGAGGTGATTTTATTTTTTGGTTTTCAGCGAATATTTAGGTTAGGGTCCCTGATGACTTACTGACGTCCAATTAAGGACATGATGACTATTGATGACTCTTACTTAATTTTGCAGTAATTTCGTTTGAAATTGTTTATTTGCACGTCAAATAAAGGATGCAGTATCTAGAATTATTACTGAGTTATTCACGTGGTTCTGATAAGTAATTTTTGGTTTCGGTTCGGGTTTTCTAGTATCCTAATATTGTCTGCATACTTGCGGAACGGAGTGCAGATGATATGTCAAATTGTTGTGGTCAACCCCGTTTATAGTGTGAGACACCTGTGCACATAGACTCTTAATTCCTGAATTTTTGTACTAATTTCACACACTCATTTTAGGAGTTAATTGCGTGAATGAAACCAAACAATCATATACCTTGATCACGAATCTTAAGGCAGTCAGGAATTAATGCGCCTGAAACGTAGATGTCGAAAATTGTCGATTATGCACAAATTTGGCGTTTCACTACGTGCGTAGTTCAAATAATAATATTGAAGTTTATTTTGTGAATATCCAAACATAGGTATATTGTAGAGATTAAGTAACTTTCAAATTTTTTACCCTGCACTATAATTTAATTACATTTTAGATCTAATGCAATCAGACACAAAATATATTAATCCCCATTCACAGCAGATTTTGTAAAATCAGCACGAAAATTAATTGTTTGCTCAATTTAGTACGTACTATTTTCTGTAAAATGTATACAATGAAACATTTTTACAGGGTTGCATTACACAATTATTTAGAATTATTATTTATTTATAGTTTTCCCCTCTTGAGCGACCACGTATTCGTAGCGTTACGCCATTGTAATGTCTCCTTCATGAGTGACAAATGGAGAGATGATATTTCTGGATTCTCTGTTTTCAAATCTCCAAGTCTTTAGTCCCGTCTCCTTCGTCAATATTTCACAACATGTCTTCGTGAACTGAGAAGGAAAACGAAAGAAAATGAATTTCGATAGTCGATAAAATTATATTCGGTTTAAAGGTCTATTGACACTCACCATACACGATTTGACGTCTAGATGTCGAAGATGCTTCATGGAGTAGAAAGCCAAGTAGGCAGTGAAGTCACTCAGATAAGTCTGTTCTCTGTTCCAATCCACTCCTCTCAAACTAAACTTTAGGTGTGTCAACTCTGTAAGGTCACAAGTGGAATAATGTACTTGGAAGCGCACAGACTTGGGTCAATTACACTGGTAATTGTAATTGTAATTAATTACTTTCAGAATCCCAGCTGTAACTTGTAATTATAATTAATTACTTTAGAAATGGTGTGTAATTGTAATTGTAATTTGTAACTGAATTTATATTTTTCTCAATTATTTTTACATTACTTAAAATTTTGACCGTCAAATACAAAGACGTAACTATCATATTAGCATAGCACACATAAAATCATCATTTCGAAAAAGTAATTTGTAATTGTAATTGCATTTTCAATTACAATTGCGTAATTGTAATTGAAATTAATTACTTTTCCATTTTTGTCCATCTAGTTGTAATTGTAGTTAATTACTTTCAGAAATTTATTTGTAATTATAAATAATTACAATCAGAAATAAGGGTGTAATTTGTAATTCGTAATTAATTACATTTTCAAAGTAATTGACCCAGGTCTGGTAGCGCACAAGTTAACAGATAAATAATATTCTTATCAATAATTTGTGTATAATGTGAAGTCTGTTTGTTTACGTGTCAGATTCCAAATGGATGAGGGACGACGATGGCGAAACTGGAGTTTCTGAATCTTTTCTCTTCTCTGTTGGACGCTCATTTTCTTCAACTCTTTCACGACATGAGTTAATCCTTGAAGAGTCGGAGTTGAAATGCCAGTGACGAGAGAGTCCAGACCCATCTCCGTTCCACCAATGCTACCGTGAATGGACAATGACTCAAGTCCTCTCATGTGAATCCAGATTTGTCCCAGAATCTCTCCAACACCCTCCGCAACATCCAATCTGAATTTGGTCAAATTTGGGAAGACTCTGATAATATCATGGAGTGTTTTGATTCTCATGCTGTCATTCCGAACTCCCAATGACTTCAAGGTCTGGCAGGGTTGGAATCGGGAAAACCCACTTTCCCACCATCCCTTAGCATATTCAACATCCAAATCCAATGTCTCTAGAGCTGGAAAATTCTGGTTCAAATCCACGGGTCTTGGGTGTAAATTCCAACCGGTACGAAGACACATGGATTTAAGGTTCGACATGGTTTGGATTTTCATGAAAATAATTTCAATACTTCTTCCTTCGCCGGCATTGAGGTGTTCCAGGGTGTCTCCGAAGTTTGTAACCAATTGGACTGGGACTCTGCCTAGACCTGCCTGGACACCTGCGGGAGGATTTGACCTGCTTACATAACTAAGCCTCTTCAACTTTAATCCGTTCGGTTTCTCAGCCATTCTCTCGAGTTGATCAATGTGCTGATCACTAACCCCGTAAAGAGATAAGGATTGAATGGAGGATTCCATCCCAAGCTTTTCAATACAATTCAATACGACACTTATCTTACAAGTCCTCGCATTCCGATGACCTTCAAAATCCTCATATACAACAATGTCGGAAATATTTGGAGCGGCAGTCAACATTTCCTCAATTGCACTTGGACAGCACTTCATTGATTTTTCATCATAGTCGTTGGCGAAAGTTATCTTCTTCAAAGAAAAGAATGTGGGCATGGAATTAGGAAATAATCTCACAATATTTCCATAACGGGAGACTAGGTTGTTGGGGAAAGCAAGGATTTTCAATTTTGGGCAGGATCTGAGTAGTTGAGACACGTCTTCAATCGCGTAAACGTCGTATACCCCTGCACGCAGATTCATATTAATTTCCGTAGCTGATTCACCGCAGAGTTGAAGGAATTGTTGGCGAACTCTATCTCCTGTACGAAAGGTGAGGGTGAGGAGGTCAAAACTTGTAAACGGAATCCCCAATTCATTTGATTTGAACAATTTCACAAAATGTTGAATGTTGTGAGGACTTCCATGTGCAAATTGATTCCCATGAGTGGTGACCTTGAAGGTTGCGCGCATGTGTGAAAATGTACGGAGATTCCACTTGGTGCAAACAACTCTACAAGCCTTCAAGTCAAATCTTCTCACATAGCCAAAGAGAGTATCCAGAATCTAGTCAGTAAAATAAGACGGAAATAAGTAGTTGAATGAGAAGGAAACATGCCGATCCCAAGACTTAAGAACGTAATTCCTCATGGGTAGAAATTATTTGAATATTCAGTATTCTCATTATATGCTGTATTTTTGTCAGAGTCAGAGAATTTTTTATTAATGCCATAATGATCCATAACCCAAACAGTTCAGTATAATAACCAGTATAATGTCTACATAATGGGGTCTTATAATAGGTAGAACAAAAATAGGTTTGTTAACTTATAAGAATAGGAAAATTAGGATCTGACCACACGTACCAGGTCGTTGAGTAGAGGGTGGTCTCCTCGCTCCAACCATTCACTTTCTCCACCAGAGGGCCCTTGACCTCCCTCAACCTGAAAGATTCACATGAAATTATTATCAGTCGGTCGTATTTAATTCATTCACTTGGAAGTCCTAGAAATTTTGAGATTTCTCTCCGAATCTCACTAGAGATGATGCGAATAAAAGAACTGTGGTGCCACTGGTCTATTTTCAAAGGACTACCTCCGCGACTTAAATACCTTCGGGGCACGGACTTACGGGTGACCCTGTTTGTACCATTGCTGTTTAGTTAAATGCACAATTTTGTATGCAGGGTATTCTCGAAAAGAGGACCAATAATTGTTTGCTCATTTATTCGCATGGATACAAGAATTTATGTTATGGTCAGTGAAATCAAAGTGATTGACACAATTTCAGCCAAGGAGACTGGAAGCGCTTCCATTTAGTAGGAGTCGCGTTAAGTCGATGTAAAGAACGATAACAAAGCTGGTCGAAAAACAGTCATTTTTGTACCAATCAGGGCAACTCTACGTTATTTGTTGTTTGGCCTCTCGGCCTAACCGGGTGGATCAATCTCTGTAGAGGGCATTGGACGGCTATAAGAGGCACTTTGTTCACTGAGAGATGGAATTATAAATTGTTGACT
>JAQFYE010003503.1:0-15150 GCA_034694305.1 Protaphorura glebata
AAATAGGCTGCAAAAGCCGCAATAGCAAATAATGTACTCTGAATTGTTTCAAGAAAAGAATTGTCAACTATATACCTGACGTCCTGTGCAAGAGTGTAGCGGAAATTTACTAATGAATTCATTATTGGCTTTGCTTGATTGTATTCAAGAAGATTTTGCGTTTAATTGATGTTGCGAAAAGTCTTCGTCACTTTTAAATAACGTTATACCGTATTGTGTAACATAATGCTTTTGACTTTAATTTTACTGGGTTTTATGAGTTTTTCGGTACTATAATCGACTGTAATGTACTGTTGCAACTATGTAATATGCCAGTCACTTCCGTAGGTCCTTAGTATTATAAAGGTGGTATCATGACTTTCGAGTTGATTTTTTTGTGTTAAAGTTAGTGAGTATAACAAGAAAACTATTGATTAACTGATGAAATATTTAAGGAGACACACACCTGTCTAGTTTTCTTGTCACCGCCAACCAGAGGAAACTCTTCTGTGAAAATGATCCTATAGTAGTTCTACGCATTCATCCTGTAAGTTACATTCATTCATGGACTACTCACGTCAGTCCATCCGTATTGTCATGATAGGGGACATTGTAGAAAAGAGTCACAATTCATCATAGTCCTCCTATCAATATTTTTCCTTTTATCGGTCGTCCCCATGCAAGACATCGGCATAGGGCTAAAGAAAAATCATAAGAATAGAGGGAAAGGACGTGCCGAGGTATGGGAAACTACTACGCTAGGATCGAATAATACTTTTATACTGTACATACTGTATATCCATCAGCTCGGCTTGACATGGGGTCTCTATACCTCAGCTATTGAAGTTTTATTTTTCGTTTAGCCTGGACATGTAGTTTCTAGCTTCCAGTTTTTTCTCTCTAAAGACAAGGAGAAAACAACTCAGAAGGAAATGCCTTGAGTACTCCAGTGCATCTACTACTAGATAGAAGCAGGGTTAAACTGCTTACATGTTGTGTAAGTGTAAGACTTAAATTCAGTTCAAAATCTATAAACTAAAACAGATTTTCTTGGAGAGTGGAGGATTGTGCTACAGGGAGAAATAGTCTGGATTGATTAAATTGTAAAAAGGAAATACATGTTGGTGTATTGATGGAGAAAATTTGTGAAAATGGACTGAACGTGTTTGTCCATGTTTTCACTTTATATGCTTGAATGATGTTACTCATGGAGTGTAGAGACTCTTCAAGATCAGCTCACCTCTTTCTTTGTACATAGTCGAGTTCGATTCCGTAGTAAACTTTCGAGCATCCGTTGAGCTGAGTTGAGTGTATCACCCAAACAGTTTAGTACGTATATATTGAGTTGTTAGAACCATGCAAGGTTTTATTTATTTTGGTCTGCCTGAACCTGAATCCTTCGTTTGAGTTTGAAATCAAACTCATTCCATAGACTTTCCCCAGAATGCTTTTCTCAGCTTCTTCGTAGGAGAAAGCAAGGAAACGGGTATGCAAAATATAAATTCAAATTACAAATCACTCATCATCAGCCACAGCACAAAACTCAATCATCTGTCGTTCAGAGGAAGGAATGGGAATGTTTGGAGCATCAAGTTGTCACCTGCCTTAATTCTCATTCACTCCACTCTAAAACTCCAACTCCCAATTTTGACTCTCAGGAAGAAGAGTCGTGGGCGCAAGAAAGCACAGACACACATACAGTCAAGTTCAGAGAGATGAAGAAAGTAAAGACTTGGTTGGAATTTGGAATTTTAGATATCCCCTCTAATAATAAGGGAATGTACTATAAGTACTATGTACTGCCCTACTAACGAGGAAACCAGACCTACTGTAAGTCATATCAGGCATAGACGTTTAGGATTAGTAATCTCAGTGTCCTGGATACAAAGATGAACGTTTCGTGGTAGATAAATTTATTTTCCGACTAATCTTCACTACCTACCTACACATTAGTTGTTGTACCCTGGAGGTTTCAGTAGAATAGAATATCTAGTAGAATGACTAGTGTTTGATTTGGATTATACAGATTTATATAACAAATTTATGGTAGTGCGCTAAATTTTTATCTCCCAGCCAGGAAATTAGAAAAACTCTGCCCAAGGCACTTGAAGGGACCACTCGGTTTAGTTATTCTGTTGATCCTGTTAAAATGGTTTCCTTGTTAGAAAGCCGTTGTCAGACCAGGCAGGCCTGACTTTCACTCGTGTGTACTTTCCTTTGGTGGAAACGTGAGATGAAATGGAAACCAAAGGCATGGAGTTACTCGTGCGGTCCGCCACCGTTGGTTTTTCTCATTCCGTACTGACTGATGCTATCCCACTTCCCACTTGAGCTTTAGAGAGTAGAGTAAAAGGGAAGGAGATAATGATGTGGATATTTAAAAGTCCTGTTCCTTAATGAACATCTCTACCCCGGATCCGGAATTCATTGAAACCCTGCCAAATTGTCAGGATATCTGATGCTACCGTACCCACCCTTCCTTAAGCGAACGACCGTACGTATTGCTTTCACATCACGAAATGCATTCAGCCAAATCTGTGAGAGCTTTTGTACTGATCGTTCCGAAAAGCATCAAACAGTAGTGAATACACTGCACACCGTACTGGACAGTGTATGTGCTTAGAGTCAGACCCAGAGAATTCTTTATTAATGCCATGGCGTTTTATACCCAAAATATAATAATTTTTATTATACCGTCTGTCGCAAAAAAACCCACTCCCTTTGTTTATGATTTCTTGCAAACAATTTGCAAAATTATGTTAAGGTTAAGGTTCAATTAATTGAATAACAGACTGTGATGGTGGGTTATCGAATTGATTTGAAGGGCGGTAACATACAAAAGTTTTATGTCACTATGGAAGTGACAATTAGTGGGGTGGTTATTTCTGCGACATACGGCATTAGCGCTCAATCAAATAAGATGACCCGGTAAGCATAAAGTTGTTATTTTTATCCCAGTAGTGGGAATGAGAAGCAGCGCTAAGCACGGCTGATGAAGCTGGAATATTTTGTCTAAGAATCCATTTGAGCTGGTCTTTCCAACGAGTTATTCCAGAGCACTTATTACTAGTGACCCCGAACAATATTTAGTGTTAATAAATAGTTTTAAGAGACTGCAATTGTAGACCAGAAATCAAATCTCTCCCACATACGTACGTCCTGCGGATTCGTAGTGAATGTTTTTGTGGGATTTCGGCCGAACATAGTATTGACAATGATTGATTGGTAAAAATGATGATAAAATTCTTCTTTCTCAATTATTAGAAAGTTATTGCAATTTTGTAACTTCACTGAAATTCTTATCAGATAGAGCTAACTTTAATCCGAAAGTGAGGAACACCTATACACCGCACACATCTTATTTATATCGGGTCCTTCTCTTTTACTTTTGGAATCCCCTGTAGCTTTCAAACAACTAAATGGAGAACCTATACACACATACTTCCTGTCTTGTCTACACAAGTGACTTGCAATGTTTCACCGTCAGTGCAGTTCAGACAGTCGACTTTTGTGTGTTTGTATACTTCTACGAGCGGACGAATCTCGTCGTTTCCATTTACTTTTAGTGATTGGCATTAGGTTTATGTATCGGAGTAACATTTTCACCAAAGTTGTAGTGTAACTTATGTGTTCTTCCTTGACGCTTTAATCCGAACCCTGGTTGGTTTTCTATCCGAGTAGTATTTACTAGGCAAAAGGATGCAAGAGACCTGACAAGTGCTTTCACTTTTGCTTTCACTTTTGGTCCACACGGCAAAATACACAGACACTGGCCGGGCCCGGCTCATGATTTCACAATATTACAATGCATACATAGAACTGTTTTAGGGACTGTGTACATAGAAAACATGATGATGATGATGATGTTGATGATGAGATTGAGATGAGAGGCTCATCATCATCTGCTTTGCTTACTGAACATAAATACAAGAGGAGACTATTATTAGGTGGAAAATGAGTGGCTAGGTCTTGGTTGTTGTCTGGTTGAGTTTCCATCCGTCCTCTTCAGATCAGAATCTAAATCTGTATTTGCATGGTTTCCTATCCTTATCCATTAACCACATCCGTATAACTTGGATGCACAATAATTGCACAAGAAATGAATTAGTAGGTATAGGGCTTAGGGTTGGAGAAGATGGAAATTATAGTCAGAACCGCAGGAAAAGGGTAAAAGAGTATTTTTCAAATCAGTGCGTTCCTAATTGCCCGCATCAGTCTTAGGAGGCGAAATTTTTTTCGGAAGAAAACTTGCATGGAAGAGACAAGTTGATAGAGTTGAGTTTTTTTCCCCTCCGGCTTAACAATCCTTTGGCCGTTTTCCTTAGCTTAGCTTAGCTTTGACGGACGGACTTTCAACTTGAGAACTAGCTAGAGAATGAAGCCCAAAGGGTAGAAAGAAAAAGAAGGAACAAAAAAAATTTGGTTGTAATGTAATGTTACAGACTATGTAGGTGGCCGGGGGAAAGGGAAACTAAACTAAGTTTTAAGAGGCGGGGAATGTAGTCAGAAGTGGAGGGAGCATTGGGGAGCTCATAAATCATGAGTTGAAGAAAGGAATCGTCCAAGGGGAAAGTCAACTGCTTGCCTTTGCCTTATTCACAAAATCTAGACTACTTACTTCGGACTACTTCCTATGACTGCTGACTGCTTTGTTACTTATCTACTTTGACGTTTAAGTTTACATTATATTATTATGCCCTTAGCATTCGATTTCGTGCAAATACCGCCAAAATGCAGCGGACCCACCCCACATGGATAACCCCCCTCGCCATTCGAACCAAAATATGCGTAGAGCTACAGAGCTAAGTTGAACGGCGTACGGTAGGTCACCGTTTGATCATTAGTGAATACACGTGCGTCTCCGAGATTGTACCTTCGTACTGTACAATCATGTTGGGTCATACAGGTCCAAAACGAGGAATATCATCTGAAGTTGTTGCACCTGGTGTAAATGAAGAAGGTTGAGGCTGTGGAGGTCACCATTTGACCTGTAGTCCCAACTTGATTCGTATGAAACTTCGACCTGTACCTGTACTCCCGACATAATTCGTAGGAATGATCCGAGTTTGGGAGTTCCATACCCAATGTCTAATCTTAACGAGTCAAACGACCCCTACTCAGTCAAACCACGTTTTAACCTTGACTACCATGGTCTGTGTTAGATCTCTACGATTTGGAACCGAGAGGTGTGAGGGAGTTTACCATTTGGACTGATGGAGTAGTACCCTTTCCAAATATCCTCCCACTACTTCCAAAAATAAACATTTCTTGTAACGACGTGTCATTCTTTTTTACCGTTTCTTGTTTGCTTCCAGATGAGGAGGAAACGGAAATCATTTCCATAGCGGAAATGGGCATCACCCTTGGATTTCACCTAATTTTCTTATAGACCGGGCTAAAACTCCGCCCGCTTTCTTCACACTTTCTTCAACTTTCTCCACAGCATTCCAATCCATTTCAAATTCGCACCCCATCCACATCTCATTTGGTTGAATCCACAGACGCCGAAACAAAGAGTTGACTCCACATACGCACAGCACAGTATCCCAAGATTTCTTAATATCAAACAAGAAGAATGCGAATAAGTTCCAGAATGGCAGAGTTATTCAGCGATTTAGGAAACCTAATAACAGCGTTATAATTTGGGTGAAGGTGAACGAACCATGAACGTCGGAATGTGAATTTGGCTTCGGTGGATATTTGGAGCACTCTGTTTTGAACTACACCTGAGTAGTTATCAGACATGGACTTGGAGCCAGGAGAACGGATTACGTCCGCCAACATGACACCAATTTACACAATAATTTCGCGGGACTTCATCCGTAATTGGTAAGCAGTTTTGCTGAGCTAATCCTGAAACTAATTTTTAGCTACCTACACAATATTTGAACAGAAAGGACCATGAAAGCAAGATTTTCGATTTGTTGTCCAGTCACCCTCCTATCCGATTGGCTTAAAGGGCATTAAATATGTTTGGCTGTAGAAACGGTAAACTGAATTACCTTCGGGCTGTTAAAGTGACGAGGCGACATGGGTAGGAGATAGGCAGGTATTATTAGTGGAATGTGTATTTGTTCTACGGATTAGTTGGTCTGGTTAGAAATTTGGAAAAGCCAAGAAGGACGGAGAAGAAAGGCTGATCTTTATGTCGGATTCTTAGTCACACCTTTTCCGCGTTAAGCTTTTCTTATGGGACACTACTTAATCACCCGTGTGAGATTTTATGGGTTAGACCTAGCAAGTCTTGTCCTGAACTCCTGAACTAAGAACCAGACTTTTCACTCTTGGCCTGGCCATGGACTTGCTATTTTTAACGTGTAACCAAAACGTAAGGTAGACCAGGAAGAAAAAAAGAGAGAAGTCATCCGAAAACTTTCTTACTCTCGGGACACCTCTTTTCTGTGAAATCCAATTCTTTCCATATGTAATCCTAGGCTTCCTTTCTTCATTCTTTACTCGACTACCACTTTTACGCCTAGTAGTATTCAAACATATATTTTATGTAATTGAAGTTCAAGTCTCATTTTATTACGGAGACTTGGAGCGGAGGACTCGGTTCCTTTACCCCTCGTACTACACGAGGTGGAATGACGGATCGTTTAGTGCTCAGACCTTGACATTTTATGGTAGAAACATTCAGATATCTTCAAGTTCTTCTGTTATAATCACATTTGAAAAGTAGCTCGCGACATACAAAGGCTACCTCGCGTCACTCCCAACTTGATTTAAGGGATAAAAGAAACTATGAACTACGGGTTTATGGTAATACTGTTAGAATTGTGCCTTGTAGCAGTTATATCGCGCACAGTTATCCATGCTGGGTTGAAACAACACAGAAATATATTGTTAAAAATGTGTAAAAGTTCACTTGCATTTGAAAATTCTGACGTCAAATCTTAAGAAATTAAACCATTTAAAAATTGGTTACACCAATTTATGTTAGTAACATCTCCGGATAATGAGAAATATTTAAACGTTAATCCGGAAGAGACTGAAGTCTGAAGTCAGTCTCCTTAATAGTTGTAGTCCTTTTGGAAAAAGTGTTAATTGTGGACGGTGTATCTCTTTCCATGCTTCTTGAAAATATTAAAATCTGATATAAAAATTGGTGAAAATGGTGAAGAGTGGACAAAGTTGGAAAAACCCTGGTTAAAGCAACCAGAGTCAGTGCAAGTTCGAAGAATTGAACCGCAGCACATCGAAATAAAATAGTTGAAAACTAAAAGGAAGTCGCGCAGTTTTGGTTAGGAGAAGTAAGACTTTCTTCTACTCAATCTATTAACGTATTGCGCTTAATTACCAATTGGATTAAGAGGTACCATTCAGACTTATCATTTATTTCTCTTCATTACAAAAATAATTTTGGACAAATTTCTTTTACGCAGTTTTATTTTATAACGTACTTCGCTTCCTTACCCATTCGTTTAAGACGTATCGCTTCTATTCACACTTGCAAGCAAGTCATTAATTTTTCTTCAATCCGAAGATTATTTTCCATCATTGCTTCTCTGTTCTTCTGTGTTTGGCCGTAACTGTAGTTTATGCTCTGCTCATTGTTCATTTGAAAATCCGTGGTTATCCCGTTCTACCAAATTTATACAATTTGCTTTACGGTATACCAATTAATATTTGCGCTATCCGGATACCGGCGGAACGACTGCTCTAATAATATTGCTTTGAAGTCATGAAATGCTTCCAGAAAAACATTGAAAACGCGTGACAGACAGACGGACAGACAGACGGACTTAGGGATCGCAATAAGTCGTTTACAACGTAGTGCACTACTCGTCGCACGACTTAATAACGACATAACCCATGTCATTATACTGCAAGGGACTCGCTAAACTCAGAACTTTTAAGGCTACTAGTTGGGAACCTTAATTTTATGATGACAATACCTTAATTTAAATTAACATTTTAGCACATTTAATTCAAGCACAATTTCTGGAAATATTTTACCGCTATTTCTTCCACCCTCTGACAAGAATTATTCAATATGCAGTTGGCTAAAATTGGTATACTCGAAGTTAACCCTAAACTCCTTTAAACTGTATTAAAAAGAAAAAATTGTAATATGATGTAATATGTATACATATGGTCAAATCATCTTGATTCTTGGATAAATTTATCTATCTCTCATGTTAAGATAATCACTTTGCATACTTGTGTGCTTAAATGCTTTAAAATATCACACGGATAAAGAATCAAATCAAAGCATATCAAATTTTGGTCGAATTCGTTTGTATGTTTTCCCGGAAAATTGTAAAGGATGGAAGCACTCCCGCTAGTATATCCGTATCAACTCGGAAGCTCAAGTATATTTTCTACATTTTAGCTACGTACTACAAAATCATGCTCATAAATGGATTCGTCTTTTGAAAGTATTACCGATAACCTTAATAGGCGGACGGAGGAAGTGATAGCTGAGTATTTTCTTTATTCACCTTATTATGAAAGCCGTCTTATTGAATTGCAATTGCAAAACGAAATATTTTTCAGTGCAGTGAATGCAATGTTAAAGTTCCCGACCAAATCCTTTCAACAGAAAGTACAAAGTAACTATTCTCTGTTTCTTCCAATTCATTCGAGGATTTACTCTGGATACTTTCCTCGTGAACACTAAACAAATAACTCGTTTTGTCTCCACCATGGGATTTGTTGAGGTTTTTTTGAAACCATCGCGTGACCACATCCATTCGTGCCATCCTTTCATTCCCTTCCTGTGCTTCCTGTAGTGAAAGGTGAAAGGTGAGTGGTTTGTGCAGTGCTCTCCCGTCCACTTTATTTGCATAGCTTTGCGTCAATGGAACCCATTCTCCACTTCAATCGCTATTTGACTTTCCAGGCCAATTAATTTGAAAATTAAGTGATAAACTGCAATTTGGTATGTAATGTAGAAAGTAAAGGGTGAAGGCTTCTGGTCTGGTCCTACTACCTGACTTTCTTCCTCATTCTTTTAACGATGAAATGAAGAAAGCTAAATTATTTTTCTATTAGACCATATGTGTGTAAAAATTCCTGCTTCGTTCATAATCTTTGTTCCCCATTCAGATTTGTGATGTAATAAAAATACCTTATAAATTGACACTCGCGGAGGACATGGTCAAGCGTACTTATATTTTTCGTCAAGTCTGAGCTGGCTTTTCGTTTGGTCTAGGGCAAGTATCCGTAGACTAGTGCGGGAAAAAACTTTAATAGAGCCACCGTATATGTTCCCGTGAGGAATCGAGCCCTCACTACAGAGATGTAAAGCTAGGGCTTGCCTGTACCACTTTGCTACTAGGGACTGACGTTTCATGGTGTAAAATATGGAGTACATGAGTTGAATGTCACTCTTCGTGAATGCATGTGATTCCTTGAAAAGTACAAAGTTTTCTTCCCTTTTTTGAAGAAAATAAAATCTGCTTTGAAGAGCCTGCGTCTGCCATAACGACTTTCTTTCCTTTTTCTACAATTTAGAATTCACATTCGTATTCACACTCCAACCAAATCCAAGTACTACTACTTTATACATACGTACCATACCATATTTGCATCCAGCACTCAAATCCTGCTGACAACAAGGAGATTCTCCCCTTATTTCTATCCCAATCCTCCCATGCCATTTCCATTAAGATGGATACTCAACCTGGTACTTCGACAGACTGACAGACATACATAATTTGCAGAAAAAGGCAAAAGCAAGATACGAGCGCGAAAAGAATTGCAAGAAAAAGGCAAAAAGAGAAATGCTAAAGATAACAAACTTCTTCTATGTACCTACTTGTGTAAGGAGTGGTGGAATGGATTTCAAAAGTACCACATAATTTGCAGACACGGAGGGACGGAGAGAATTTTGATACTAACGTAAGACCATGAAATTCGGTAGTATGTCCATCAGTCCAAGTATAATTTCCACGGGGAAATAGATGGTCTGATGTGTACTTATACGTATAATATAATGGATGTAGATAGGGCCAAGGGAGAAAAAAAATAGTGGAATGGAGAAAGGAACAGGAAATTTGTGGAACGGTCAAGTACTTACAAAGTGCGGTGCCGCGTGTGTGGTGGGAATGAAAAATACCCAAGTCATTTGTTTGCTGATGTGATGGAAATGGACTCTTTTTTACACTTGTTTCCTTTCCTCCGTTTCTGGAGAAAGGTCTATTCTATATGCAGCTTACATTGCACCGAAGACTCAAACTCACTTCCATACCCATAAATGATAATTTGTAAGATAAAAATGGTGAGAAAACTGGAGGAGCTGGAAGACGAATCGATTGGGGGATGGGTATTGGAGTGAATAAGTGAGAAAGCTCAACCAATGCAGGCTACTCCTACCATGTGCTAATCGTTCCATCTCACCTCAAACCTCTTTTCTTTTCCCTATGCTTTATTCTACCTTAAAAAGCACCCTGATGCTCAACTTTATCTCCGTCTGAAATTTGTGGTAAACAGACTAGGGGAGAAAGGAATGAATCAGAGGAAGCTGGCTTTCTTTTCTCAACGGAGAAAGTCAGTTTTCTCCGTTAAAGTAACGTTACCTTGTTTCTCTTAGTCTGACGAATCTCAAACTTGCTAGCTTGGTTTTGGGATGAGAGAGAAAAACCTCGTTTTTGTTGGTTATGTGCCAAAGCCAGAGAGAAAGGTAAAAAATGGTAACGGGACAAAGGCTGCACGCGGAATAGGATGATAGAGCTTTCAGAGTCAGAGTCCGGGTAAGGGTGGGTATCGTAAAGCTAAGGACCTTACCATGCCAGGAAGAAGATAGAAGGAAAAACATGCATGACTTGAAGCCATCAATCTTTTCCCTTCCTCACATTTTGATAAAGTCAATCCCCCCGACTGCAAATCTTTCCCCCTCTTCAACATAAATCCATTAAGGAGTAATCAACATTGACATCTTTATGCTCCGTTTCGTCTCCACTACATAATACACGGAACGCTAGGCCTTTTCTCTGGGTCATGGTACAAAACTGAAATGAGTGGCGATGTACAATCTAATATAACGTCATACGATATGACCCCTGAGTTGAGAAATGATTTTACGGCTGACTCTTAAGATGGAATTATCTTATTTTGTATTTACGACTAATTTTTTTGAATATACCGCGTATTTTTCCTCTTTACAGGACAGAGCGAAGGAAGCTCGTGAAATTGTGCTCCGAGGCGATATTCTCTGTAGAGTGTTCCATTTTGAACGACAGTCTAAGCAGGGGCCAGGGAGAGGATGGCAGTGAATTTGGTGGGAATGGATCGCAGAATGGGACGGGGTCAACAGGAGAGTCCGGAGAAATGGGAGGTCCCCCATTTAACCTTTGGCAGTCCATCTTCATTGCTGTTTGTCTTGGAATATGTATGATCTTGACTGTTGGAGGAAATATCTTGGTGCTTCTAGCCTTCATAGTAGATCGTGGGATAAGACAACCTTCAAATTATTTCATTGCTTCCTTGGCAGCGACGGACTTACTAATTGGAACCGTTTCGATGCCATTTTATACCATTTATGTGCTGATGGGTTCTTGGGACTTGGGGGCCATTCTATGTGACCTTTGGTTATCGGTGGACTATACTGTTTGTCTTGTGAGTCAATACACGGTTCTTCTGATCACCATTGATCGGTTTTGTTCCGTCAAAATAGCTGCGAGGTACAGGTCGTGGCGGACAAAGAATAGAGTGATATTTATGGTCATCATCACCTGGATCATTCCAGCCCTTCTGTTTTTCTCAAGTATATTTGGATGGGAGCATTACAAAGGTTACAGGGATTTGGGCCCTGGAGAGTGCCGTGTTCAATTCCTGAAAGACCCTGTTTTTAATACAGCACTGATTATTGGCTATTATTGGTCTACCCTCGTGGTCCTCTTCATTCTTTACGGTGGGATTTATAATACAGCTTGGAATATGCAGAAAAAGGCTGAGGATAAAAGGAAGAGAATGCAAGATATGGTTAAACTGACAGCGGGTAAGACTTTCCTTTAGTCTTTTTAAATATTCTAAATGAATTCAAACAAATTTTGATAGAATCCCTTTTTCGTCAGTACTCCTGTTATTAATAGAATGAATCTTAAGAAGTCTTATACAAAGGGTAGGGCAATGAATACTGAATACGTTTATATTATGAAAATAAGCAACATAATAGCCTGAAGTCAAAATTATACGAAAGTAACAGCGTGGGAAAAGTAATTGTTCTCTGCAGCTATAAAATAAATAAAACCGTCTTTTTATATTTTGTTTTCACCACTTGTGTGAAGAATTTTTCCCTGTAATGTTTGCTTCCTATAATTTTGACTTCGGTCATTTCGAAACTTCGTATGCGAGTTTTCATTGAGTCCCAATATGTTCGACAGAAGGATAGGACTAGACGACCATTAAATGTTACAAGTAAAATTACTTTCGAGAATTATTCATGTCAGACCCGGCAAGATTAAATATCTAGAAGGTCTTCGACAGAATTGTATGTTCACCTTTGATTTCCGATTCCATGACAGGTGGGCTGGCAGGTGTGGCTGGAAAAACGGCAAATATCACGATTACAAATACTCAAGCTCCAGTGGCAAAGAAGGAAAAGCAAGTCAAGAATAACACCTCCTTGCATGTGAACAATAATAAGGTAAACCAATATTTTCTTTCATGCTTATTAGCTCTAGCTTCCTTTCTCATGTAATATCTCTGACACCTAGAAAATGTACATAAATGTACACAAACCCACTGCTGACAAGAGAACCACTTCAACTGTCGCTCCAACCTAAACACGCCATACAATTTTTCACAACAATTGCGATCCCCTGACATGAAAAAAGTTAAGAATCTTCTGAACAAATCAATTATTTATTTGGCATGCACTTTAGCCCTTGATTTTCAACTTTCACACCTCAGAAACTTTTTTGAACAAATTTTCAGAAATAGGCGAAAAAGAGTACTTCATTTGTGCAGACCACTTTTAAAAAGTGCATGGCGGGTCTAGGTTGGAGCGTTAGTTGAAGTGGTGCCCTTGTGTGTTGTTCAATATTTAATCCCACATCCCTTAGCAAATGTAAAAAAGCGACGCGAAGAAATTTCAACTTTCGAAGCCGTCCTGAATTAAATGCTATTTTAGGTCACAATTATTACCGAGCGACGCTCCTCTCTGAGGTAGGTTAAAGCTCTGTGGGTTGAATCGTCTACAAAATGTATATAATCGTGTTCGGTGGTGGGGGTAGTCTCTACGGTTATAGTACTTTCCATTACAGTTTTGAGAAAGCTATAGGAGAAAGTTTCGGAAGGAAATCAGTTAGTCACTACTTGTTTGGATTACATATTGAATACTTAAAAGGAAATAGACACAGGCATACTTATACGCATACGTTCGGATTGGAAACCGGACAAAAATATTATAGTGCGACCAAACGTTTACAAAATTGAATAATAGAACTCTTTAATAGCTCTGACCAAACTATATATTTTCAAAAGACATGTCAGACCATTTCATTTCACCTCAATGTACAAGAGTAGAATTGTACAACCACCCACTATTCTAGAAGAGCCCAACAGCGAAGTATAGGGACAAAACTTATTGATTCCCCAAGGTTAAATTCTGTATTTGCCCAGAAAGTTTTTTCCTATTAATTTTTAACTGTTTCGGTTTCATTGCTTTACACGTGTCGGCTTAGCCAATATAAATCTTTAATTCTGTCTCAGGCAACAGGCCAAACCAGGCCAGAGGTCAAATCCTATTTGTGTACGAGTTTTATCCACACAGCCTCAGGAAGGATGGGCATTGAAATTTTAAAGACTGCAGTCAGAGCACCAGGACTGTTCAATAACGAACGGTTAGAGGAGATGAGTACGTATTCAGTATGAAAATGTTTGTACTACTGCTTGGTGTAAATCCACGTAAACTAAGAATTCCATTCTGATAAATTACTGCAACTCTATAAAATTGCTGTGATTTGTGCAGGACCACGTTTCTGTTCCAAAAATATTAACTTTTAACGTATCTTGCTTACTGCAACATATTACGACTAGAATTTAAAATGAAAATGTGGCCGGACTTTCTGTGTCAATAGACTCAGTCGGTGGCCTTCGTATGCTACATTTAGTCCTTGATAATTTAGTGGTATTATTGGGAAAAGTACATTTTGCCAGCGTGGAATCGAAATAAAGTTCGACCTGGAATGAACTAAAGGCCAATGCTGCTTCGCATATACAAATTGAGGCCAAAATACTCGGGCAATTCAACCATATATGCAGGAAATTATGCTAATATTTTCGGGAAGTCAAAACGTTAGTCATAGAGTCCTGAATGTGAAACAATTACAGTCTCAATTCCAAGTTGCAATTATTTACCTACAGCAATGGCCGAGTAATCATGACAGGTCGATAATTCACTATACGTTTGCAAGTGCTCTATAGAGGTTCAGGCTGACAGTCACATTATTAAGTAGTGGTGGATAGCGGATAGACAATTATAACCGCTTAATTACAACCTTGTCCCAAGTCACTAACCCTACTGCCGTTCGTCCTATAATTTGGAAGTAAGACTTCTATTTTTCTTCACACGTCACAGCTTATTCTACTTTAAGGATAGGGGTTTTGGATTTTTTTAAATCCTGAAGGTGCAATTTTTAAATAACATGCCGATTCTAATATGCTCTGCAGGTTATCAATTATGAAATATATGTTGAGTTAAATGAAATTTTTCATACTCTGTAGCAGGTTATGACCTTCAAAATTACGTCAAATAATTTGAAATTACTAGCTGTTTTTCAAAATACTAAGTGCCAAAAAGGTAAGACCAGTTACTGAGAACCACACAGAAGACGATCTTGTTACAAAAACTTTGCTTTAAGGAAGTATGCTAAGGAAGTAACACCACTGAGCTTACATAGATTCAGGTCAGGCACGACATTTGAGAAGTCTTCATTATAAACTTCGTTGTATGAAGATTTTACCATATCCGAAAATACTCTAAAAAATCCGAATGTGACTTGTTCACAAACTTCCATCTTCTGATCCAATTTTACATAATTACAACACATCCGACAATTGCGACGGGGGTAGAAGAGCACGAGACATTTACATTCGGATTTAGAGTTTCTTCGATTAGAGATTTTAGGTTAGCAAATATCTTTTCAATTCAATTCAATTCAACATTTCCTTTATTCCACATTTCGTTCAAGGTACAGACAGTGTTTAATTATTAGTATGCAG
>JAQFYE010003504.1:0-15147 GCA_034694305.1 Protaphorura glebata
ATCCCAATATAATTACTAACAGGGTATCCTTGATTTATATCAATTGATTTAAATCATTGATTTAAATCAGTTTAAATCAATTGATATTTTTAAAAAAATTATTGATTTAAATATAAAGTTGATTTTATAAGAAGACTTAAACTTCTTTAAAAAATAATTTTTTATTTAAATCAATGTTTTTTTTTTTAAAATGCATTTAAATCTGACTTAAATCAATTATTTAAATCAATGCTTTCAAAAAAAAACAATTGACCAAAATAAAAAAAATCGCGATTTAAATCAAGAAAATCACGATTTAAATAAACAAAATCGTGATGTAGATATTAAAAATCATGATTTATATTGTTCCTAAAAATCAATAAATAAAAAAAAAAAAATTTTTGGTTTTTTTATAAATCACGATTTTTATACACCCTGATTACTAATATAATTTCAAACTTATTTATTTGCCAGAATGTCGTGAAAATTACCTAGAATGTCCCGAACTATTTGCTGATGATTCTCTTCAATTTCTCCACCGACTAGTCGAAAAAGCTGTCGATTGCTACTCTTCCTCATTGTAGTGTTGTACGCTTTCACCAGATACTTCTAAGACTTCCAAACCCCTCGCTGTAGCCACTTCCGTGTCAGTTGGCACTGACACAATCTTAGCTGGCACTGACACAACTGCTGATTGTGTCCCAGAATTTTTAGAATATTTTCCTGTTTGTCCCTTTCGCTCTGGAGGTAAAATAATTTCACCTTCACCTTTTCCGCGACTCCTGCCTGTCGTATTCTTAGTACGTCGAAACATCGTAGTTTCAAATTATTCAAATACTCACTAGTTCAACAATTTTGACTTTTTATACAATTTTAGAAATAAACTGAATATAAAAAATTCGTAATTGTAGAATTCTAAAACACACCGTCTTCTTACTTTCCTTTATTTTCCCATTTCCTGTACATTTCAAAATTTGACGCCAAATCTGGAGGCGGAGCTTTAATATCTTGCAAATATTGCACAAAAGTGCAAATTTTGCACTATTTTGCAAATCTTTCACTTTTCACTTTTCACCTACCCTTGAAAAATGCAAAAATCCGAAACCCTGTATGTAATGTCCCTTCAAAAAATTATTCGCCTTTTTTACGACAAAGTGAACGAAGGGCACAGACCTGAAACCCAAGAGACGTTTGCATACGATACAACCACGTGTGACACATAAAACCCGTCGTGCGTTCAAAAAGATTAAGATTGAGGATTGATGAAGTTGCTTTCTCGACACATGAAATTCTCTTATCGAGGTGACATATTCGAAGGGAATTAATCCCACCGGAAACGTGCATGGGATAAGTACATAAAACTTAGAACTAGGTAATGCCTCATTTGTTGTAATATATGTAGGAAAAACAATACATGTAAAGAAAGATCGTTCTTAAAGATTTACGAATTGCAAGTTTTACGAGGTTTGTGTAGATTTTAGTTAGATTGAGCTTGACAGGTAAGCTCAGCGGTTGATTGATTTAGGTCTGACGATGTGGACATCACATATAATCTTAATCGCGAGTCAACTAACTCAGAGCACTATTTATTTTGCTTAAATAATGCGTGCGTGTAAACTGCAAACTTGTGTAGGCAAAACAAGTGGTGGAAAATGGAAATTGGAGTCAGGAATTAGTGACTCGTAAAATCTAGCAACATTTCAAAGACTTGACTCGACGTGTGACATGGTCTGTTCCTGTTTTCCAGCTTTCCAAATCCTGTCCATTTATTTGGCAAGAAATGGCTAAATCGTAAGACATTTTTGCTTTTCGTACTTCGTGTTGAAAAATTTCTGTCTTTTCTCCACTATAGCAATCATCAAGCAATCATGTATGTATATGTCAGATGAAGGATAAGTACTTGAGTAAACGTACTTCCTTATTGGTTCAAGTAAATCTAGGATTAGGTCTGGTATGATACACAAATCCCCTCGCGTCGCGTAGAATGACAACTTAATATCAATGCTCGTGCGAAAATAATCCCGTCCTTTTATCCCCCCTTTGATCTGTATCGAAACCGCCCTGGGGTTGTTTTGTGTCAATTTATTGAAATCAGTCATTCCGTCATTCCGTCTTTGACATATCTTACAAGCGAATGCCAATTAATCGCTGCATTTCTTATGAAATCAATCATTTTTAGTGCACTTGTGAAATGAAACCACAAAAGCTAACTCAGTTAAAAAGTTAAAGGACGCACGAACTCCAAGTGCCTTTTCTATGAGTCACTTTTCCTTCTCCTTGTTGGAATTAAGGAATGCAATCCGTTTACTTTCGGAAACAATTGTAATGTAATGTAAGCTGTACAAAAATCGTGAATACTAAAAACATGAATGAATTCAAATTCAATATTTACTTTACTGGAAGTGAAAAAAAATTGTGAATGGTGACAATCAATTTCACAATCACAATAGAAAAATTCCTGTCCTGTCCCCTTGTTCCTTAACCCCAATATCGTCGCGTCGCTTCTCTTGTGCAACTGTTTACATAAATATTCAATCAGCGCGACAAAAGAACAATACACGAAAATGCAAATGAAAACGCAAGAGTACAACATTACACATGCAATGGAGACTAGTCGCATTGCAGTCAACAAAGGACATGACAGAACATTTCATTTGGTTTCAGATTTGAAGAAGTCTCAGTCCTAGTCATCGTCATTACTCGACATTATCATTGTCTTTGTCATCTTATCCCAATTCCTGAACATCAAAGGAATACCTAATTAGACGAATGACGCTTAGGCAGGCTTACATCGAATCCGTTGCATGGTATGGTAGGATTACAAAGTAAAGTCTAAAACTGCAAGGAACACTTTTCAAACACAAATCAGTATTGTACATCTGACTAAACCGTAATTCCGTGGTGCCGTAGATGCCGAATGTCGTCGAATGAATATGTGAAGGGAACGATCTCGTTGCCCAAAGGATACCACACGAAGGACATGTTAAATTTGGCTGCATTTTTATGTTATATGAACTCCTGAAACACTTTTGTGAAGGTCCCAACACGAGAAGTCGCACCCTCTGGCCGTTCAAAATACACGGCGGCAAGTAATACGACCAGGGCGTAGCTAGTCTACTTCCTCAATGCTAATGAAACCTTCTCTGGGTTAAATGGAAGACTAACCTAAATGTTGAGCCAGTAAGTCATAACGCTGAATGTCAATTATGGGCATAAATGCACATGGTACACGCAAAATGTCCAAATTCTCGCCCAGAACACTTAAACTGCCTAATTACAACATTAGTATCATCATTTTCTTCTGATTTAAATTTGACATCCAATTCCAATTCCTTGTGAATCTAGTTGTACGACCCGTATGCCTGAGTATGATACGACAGTACCCGTCTCTTAATCTAAATTAGGAAATTACAAACAGAACTTCTGGTGGATCAGATTCAGATCCCCCATGCATTACATAGTTTGTTCCACGGTGGGTGAACATATTTTATTATACTAAACCCCTTAAATCTCTACGATGGAGTCCAAGCCAACCAAGAAGACAAGAACAGGAAGGAACCGAACCGAAACTGAGACTTCCCACAAGAGTTGGATAATGGAATTTGCACGTCTTCTTCGCCTTTCGCGGAATCGGATCGCGTGCTTTGCAATAAACCTTTATAAAATAAATTTTCGCTCTCATGCCATGGCCACGTCTACTTTACTTATTCTATCGTGAGAAACTCAATTTCCTTCTACAAAAGAAAAAGGAAATTACGACTCGTTCTTAAACCCTCCCGGGCCGGCCTTCTTCTCTTGTATTATGTAATGTAACCTAACACAATGTGTGCAATTTATGGAAAAACGGATTATGAAATGAAATGAAACGCTTTGCCACTCCATGCCACCCATTCTTCAAGTTTAACGTCTAACCTAAACTTAACCCCAAACCCCCAGGCCCGGTTCGGATCTTGAAATTCAAACAGAATTTTCAATTTGCCGATCCATTATTGGGCATTTTTTTCCAGCCTTTACGATTCAATTTATACAGAAAAGAAATATCATTTCCTGGCTTCAGAATGAGTTAATTTCAAGTTATTAAAGTCGAGGATCTATTACATACGGTTCTTTGCTCAACTACATTAGGACTACTTTTCTACCGGACAAAAATCACTGAAGAAAGTTAAGCTCGCGAGACTCTGAGGTATATTGTAGTGAATTTTCATGAAGTACTATAGGAAAATGGGGTTTGGAATAAAGTACAAGTTAGTCTTAAATACGCTCGACAGATCGGACCCCCAGCATTGTCAACATATCGAAGTAGGACATTTTCCATGTACAGGTTTTAAAGAATATTCGGAATTACATTGAAATTTATCTTCCATTGAATTATGATCATAAATAGGAATGCTCATGAAATTTGGCTACTGCGAAAAGAACCTTTCAACTCGCCACGACCCTACTATTTGATTCCGATGGATGTTGACTAAAATTAGTTATTTTATGCGTCCTTGGCTTCACTTCAATGCTACAGATTCGAACAGGGAGTCCAAACCCACGCCCGGGTTTCCTAGCTTTCTTCATGTATCCGTTCGTTGTTCGTAGTATAACCCACCTTGCTCATGTAGCTTTCTCCAGGGAAACCTCACGTTGGAGAAAGTAATGTTCTTAATTCAAATATCTATATTCAGGTCGCAGCAGCGAGGACTTGATTTAGTGCTTCCATTCTTTTTTCCCTCTGTGGGGAAAAGTTAATTGAAACCTCTCCCTATAATGGCTAATGAATGCGGGTTTGCAACCAGCTCGAATAATAGCACTCTCATACCGGAACATTGCAAATATCAATGTGTGCTTGCTTTCAACTGCATGGAGTCTGATTTAATGGAACTGCGTCGAGGTGACACAAGATCCAGGAGCTATGTTATCGTGTCGTGATTATTTTGCTAATTTGAAAAGTATAAGAAAGTATCTCATAAAAATTATACAGAATGTGATAATATGTAGTACTGCAACCGTTGACTCGACTCCGCTGTCAATTTATTTTTCTGTCAGAAAGCAAAATCTTTATACCAAAGATCTATTAAACCGTATTTTTAATTTTGTCTTCAAAAACCGACAACCCATGAGGCAACCCTAATGCGTAATGGCAATGCCAATTTCCGCTAAACTGTTCTCTCTAAAATATCAGAGCTTAAACTGAGAAGTAATCGCGAAATGGGATCCGCCAAGTATCTTTCTGTTAGATAACAATATCTCAAACAGAACAAAATGCAAGCGTAGTGAGCAACACAAACACAACTCAGACTCAGGACAAATAGTAAATTCAACAAAAATACCAACCAGGGAATAACTATTTTGCCAGTTCAAATCTCTCCCTTTCTGCCAACTCGACTCCAAAACGAAATAGCAGAAGGAAATACGAAAGTCTTTTTTTTCCTGGAAAGGACTTGAAATAATTTATTTTCTCTGAGCCTGTAAAGTTTACCTCGGTTGTGTTCACTCTTTTTTGCTTGAAACAATACGTAGTGTCGGAAAGCTCAAGTGACCAAAATTTGATATGAAGATGTTAGAAAGATGTTTTGTCAATATCTTGGGAATTTTTTTTAACAAATTCCAAGCAAAGCACCGAACCGTATCTTTTGGTAGAATTCCGCGAATAAAATCTTGGACTATTCAATTTATAGAAACTTAAAGAACTGTGTCACACTTGCTAAAAATGTGGGCATTATACAATCGATTCAACAGCGAGCATAACAAACCAAAAAGACATGCTACGCTGAAGTCAAACTACAAAAATGCTGTTCTTCTTTGAATGTCCTTGCGGAAACTCCTATCCACTTCCTAAAAAAACGGAACACACATATGCAACACATAGAATTCGCGAGCGAATCATCTGAACAAAATCAACTCCGCTCGTTCTTTTGACTATTCAATTTATATAAACCTGAACTATTGTGGGAGAAATGTCGGCTAAAAATCCAGCGAAGGAAATTCACCAAAGCCACAACCGAGAAGTGAAGCTTATCTTAAACCACATCTTCATCGTCATTGAAAATTGCACAACACTGAAGAAGGGCTCAACGAATCTAATGCAAAATGGAATGTAAACTTTTTAGTGGTATTTTACTTTCTTCTCTCAATGAAATGCCTACACGGCTACGGTTGAACCAAACCAAACCGTATCTCATAAGGTTCCTTCCTCCTTAGGTACCTTTTTGTGGATTCACATCTTATCCCTTCTTCCACCAATAAATCTTTTTTTCCTTCCAACCAAACCACAGAATTCCGAAGGAAAAGGAAAAACGAAAAGAGATTTTCTCTCCGTTAGTTTCACACACTACTTCATACGTTCCTTCCTTACATTCGTACTTCGTACGTATTTATACCCCGATTCGGATTCTGGATTCTGGAGAAGAAAGAAGAAATCCAGATCGAGTTTTTCTCTGTTGCTTTCTTTTCGCACTTTCACTCTCCACTTTCTCCCAGCCCAACCCTTCAATGTTTTTTACTTAACGTACTTCTCGTGTTCACTTTCCACCTTCCTGCGTTTTCTCCGAGGCACGACTTCGAATTTCAATTCTTAACTCTACTACTATGTTCATGTTCAAATGCACTGGCCTAGACCTAGACCAAGCAAACTTAAACTTAGAAGGAAGAAACTCAAACCCTTTCTTTCTTCCTTTTTGCCTTGGAGCGAAGACAAGCCTGGGTGATTCTCAAATCTCAACCATGCTCCGATTTCAATCAAATTCGCCTCGTTTCATGGTTCAACTTGAAACTATCCTAGTATTCTCGTAGTCTTCTTACAAGGGAACCGCTCTTGACGAATAGGACATCCAGGATTAGTCGTTTCATATGCCCAGACCACGAGAACAAAAGTGTAGTCGCCAGATCAAATTATTTTTGGATAAACAAGCAGATATGTGTGAGATTTGAGAACGATATTCATGACTGAAACGCTTTGTGAATAAATCGCGGTCATTCTTGTGTTAAGAACACTTGATATAACCTCTTGAGTTCGTTCTAACATGAGAAGTGGTTCCCTTGTTAAAAATTTGAGCATCAAATCCATGAACAATTTCTACATTGTCAGCGCACAAAGTGCACACTGTCGTCGAGTATGTTTATGTTTTGGAAATGTTGGAATTGGAATCGCTGGAATGCTCGCCCGAATAATGCTCTCAATGTCATTGAATTGATATGCAGCCGTAAGTAACATAAATTTATGTTATTTCCTCATCTTTGTGATTATGATTGTCATTTATTTATTTTTATTGCAACACATTGTGTTTTGTGCATTGTTGTATGGCTGGATGTGCAGGCTTGTTTAGTATGTCTGGTCTGCATTGAATTTTTTGACTAATTTAAATACTGGACAGTCCAGTATAGCAATACCATGCATGAATTTGAGCACCTGTGCATAAATTCAAACACAGAAATCGTGTCCTAAGTGGTTCTTTTGTTTTCGCCCTACCTTTCCCTTTGTGAGTCTGATGTCTTGAACACTTACTTAAAGAAATGCAATCGCAATGCAATACAAAAAGGTGTAAGAGAATGTTAAAGCTAATGGTAATTATTGTCATCGAAACAGAGTGGACGGATATGTCTACCTGACAAGGAAACACTTCTCACGCAAAACCCGGATCGACTCAACAAAACCCAACCCGAGATGTCATATCCGCAGCATATGATATCAGATTTGCCATCTAATTTCGGTAAAATTGGTGAAATGGTAGAAATTATTTCTGTCCACGCCTTTCCAGACATATTATACTGAAACTGTCCCCAAAGTGTCAATGTGTAGCTAATTGAGAAATTGATACTTCCAATTATTAGTGGACGATACTCCGTGTTTGTATTCATGACCATAGGAGACCGGATTAATGTGAATGCCTTAGCCTGACACGAGTTTTATTGGAAAATTAGTTCCCTTGTTATTGGATTAACGTCTTTCAGCCATTGTAAGGTTAATTGTAATAATGAGTAGAGTCATGTAGTATTACAGTACAGAACAGAGCGAAGGAATCACAAAATCACGAATGAAAGGGGAAAAAACTTGAAAATCTGGACCCAGGACAACAGTCATACATAGTAAAATCAAAATGAACAAAAACAATGAAATGAGAGACAGAGTCGGTTGTGGTTGTCAAACGACCTGGCAATGTAATGAAATGGGAAGATGAAGGGGGAAAAGACCACGTTTGTGTACAAAACAACTTGCTGAAAGCGAAATGGAAACGTTAAACAGAAAAATACTTGTTTTCTTTGATTTTCTGTGTTTTCCGCAGCGGGATCTTGAAAACCCTTCCAGGCTGATCATGATCATGAACATCCATCTGACTGACTTCTTTTCAAACATAATGAACTTGCGGTTTATATTATCATTTTTGTTGTTCGTGCTTCTACCGAATGAAATGTTTATTGCTTTTCAGGTTTTAATGTTCGAATTTAATTGAAGACGACTTTCCTAACTGATTTTAGGGCCAAAGTAACGATTCAATCGCTTCCACAGTAAAGTATGGTGAAATCTCATTGACCATTTTGTCACGCGGTAAGAATAACATTAGATTCTGATATCAAAACTGATCCCAGCCATAGATATAAGGTTGTATTATCAGTTGGCAGAAAACCATCGTGATAGAGTTACTTTTGGGACACTCTCCTCCAGAAAATTTGATTACTTGCTAGACCAGCACAGGAGAATCCAGATTTTCCGACTCCATAATTTTGCAGGTAGTCCTCTCATATTAAAGCTCTTTTTTGCCAATCTAGTTGTAATGCTATAACTTTGTAAGTCTATGATTGTGAAGTAATGGTGAGGTTGACAATTTTCGACATCTCTCGAAAAGTTGCGACACAAGATAAACATTTACACGGAGAAATTATTCATTTTGCAATGTCAGAGAATATTCAGCGAATTTTGCTTATTTTGCTAAGTAGAACCCTGGTCCCGTTGTACAAAATAATTAAATCTGGAAACCGAGTTTCTGCATCTCAAAATTCCAGATCTTATGGATCTGTCGCAATTCTGCGTGGTTGTTTATGTAAAAGACCTGAGGTTTGGCGAACCATCGTTTTAAAGCTTGCTGCAGAAGTCAAACTCAAATCTGTCCAAATGCTTTAATTTTGCATTTCACATGCAATTCTTTCTTCAAAAAAATGTCAATCTAATTCAGGTTCTTACCTTTTTCTGAAAGAACGATTAGATGTGCGTATGTACGCTACTGGGAATATGATGTGCTTATTTCACGGTTTCCAATACAAGTCAAGCAGAAAATCTTGTCCTGACTGTCCTTCCTGTTCTGTTTCACTTTTCCTTTCCTTGACAGCTCGAGTGTCAACTTTCAGACAGATTTTTATTTTCTTCACGCTAATTTCACGTTTATTTTTTCCTTCTCACAGTCAAAATTTTTCAACTTTGTACAAACTCTAATTTCAACTCACTTTCAATATCACGCATTTCAGTACCGTATCCATGCAGTACAACATCAATACGTTTACTCGCTTTTCCGACTTCCCTATCCCAAATTGCTCGTAAAATCTCACAGACTCGGAATCCCAAATTCCTGCTCACCAAATTCTTTTAGTTTTCCTTAAAAAATCCTTTGTCCTTCCGCTTCACCAAACTTGAAATCAACTTCACAAATTAAGTTCTCCGTCGATTTTGACAGGAAAATGAACGTCGAGTCAAAACAAGTTGAAAATTTTTGCAGTTCTTTTAAAAATATTATTTGCACGTCCACTGTAGACGTAAACTTCTCTACAAATTTAGTTCAGCTCGATTTCTAGAATTGCTAGTGGAAGTGGACCTTTCGAAACACTCTTGATTGATTGATCGATCTAAATGGTTGAATTCATGAAACGTCCCTCGGACTGTTCTAGACCGTTTCCCTCCGATATGTCCTGTAAACTAATTGGAAAACTGACTCATTAAGAGTACTTATCCGGAATGTACACACATGTAGATGGACGATAAGCCCATGGCCAGTTTAGTCTTCAGATTTTCTGTCTGTCTAAGTATAGGTAATAAACCAAACAAAGTTTTCTGACTCTCATCAATCAGTCATCACACTCCAATTAACATAAACAATCCCTAAATCCAACTCCAAGTCTAGTAAGCAGTACTTTTGCTCAAACACAATTAGGAAGTAAGGTTTCGTTTACGTCTAGTCTATCCGAGTCCATTAGACGAGATAATTTAAATGACTTTTTGATAAATCAAAGATTCCTTTAATGAGTCTGGCTCCAAATCACTTCTCACGTAGAATGTAAGTGACGGCTCACACAACACACGTGGAAACTTTCTAAATGTTCTAATCTTCCAAATATTCAAAATGGAAATGTTTTGCAGTGTGCGTAATGTTTAATGTGTGAATGTTGATTGATTTTGCAGTGTCATATATCTCGCTTTTCGAAGTTAGTCGGATGAGAACGATTTTACACGCTGTTAACGTTGCGTTCTTGCGGTTTGTTTAAACTCGATTTTTTTTCTCTTCAAAGGTTGGGCTAATTAGCGTTAATTATCAAGGCGGCACGACGTACGATCAGTGTGTCCGGTTGGATTCACCAGTACATTCAATTATCAATTCGACACTGACTGACTAACGAACTAATGTACGCGTATGCGTAATTTTACTACAAAAGTAATTTTATTGCAACTAGTCGCAATCAATTAGTAAACAAACACTTACACTGTCTGTGTGTCTTTCAGTTTCACATTAATTATCTAATCAGTCCAAATCAAATCACACGATTCAGATTTTAAGGTCTGATTGTAATTGTATTGACAAAGTTGAATATTAAAATGTCAAATGTCAAATCTTCTGAATATTTGCGTATGCTATGTATGTAAATGTAAATGCTGAGAGAAAATTGCAAGTCACTTATAAAAATTCAAATGCACAGAACTAGAACACCAGGACGCAGTAATGAATAGGGAAAAGTAATCACTAATTAGCTCAATTTCTCAGTTGGCTGACTCGAAGTACAGAGTTAGAGACAAAAGGTGATTATGGTTTCCGTTCCGTAAATTTTTTATTAAAAAAAATTACATTGGTGTGGGGATAATTTTTTTTTACTGTTTTTCACTGTCAAATCTGTCAACTGTGTTATTTGGGTGCGGTGTAAATTATTTTAAGGATTTAACTTTGTCACGTCCGTCTCGCGACTGTCGGTCTGGATGGGCAACGTAAAAATGTTTAATAAAAAAATTGTATTGTTTTCCGTGTAGATTTTCCAGACGGGTTTCATGTAAAAGTTTCGTACACAACACCGTGATTTCGTGAATACGCCAAAAATTCACTGAAAATCCTAATAACTTTGTGGACAAAACGAACACCCTTCCTCCTCTGACGGCAGCTCTGGCTGGACTGGCGGTTCTTCGTTGGGTTCGTTCTTCCTGATCTTTTCAGTGCTGTTGAGTTTAGGCAGTACTTTAGTGGGCCAGCCGATTCATGCGCTCGTCGTACTGTACGCACTACAGTTCAAGATACCCTCGACGTGTAGCTCTTTACATTCAATTTGCATGGGACAATTATAGTACATGCAACTGCACTGGAGAAACTGGAGAAGTTGTTCACTGGAGAGGCTATTTCTGGTGTGGAGTCTGGACTCTGGACTCCCTGCAAATTCTGTAATCTGAACCGCAATGATGAGGCGGAAGACAATTGAAGTTCAAGTTTACGCCGAATTAATCGTGCGGTTCGTATTCTGTATCTGGTATAACAGTAAATCGGTTGGTCAACTAAATCGGAATCATACAGGGTGGTTGATAAACATTCACCTAAATAAAATATACTCAGAATTAATAGAGTGAAACACAATATTTCAATTCGCTTGGTGAATTGAAATATAAAGTTAGGTACCAAATAGGAATAAAAAAATGATTTTTTGATACCGAGAATCGATATAATTTTACAATGATATTAATACATTTTTGTACCTTCATACGAAATTCTTCTTACTCCTGCTCCGTGCTTCCCAAATTCATCGTACTATTAAAAAAAATGGAATAGCAATTAATGAATATCTATAAATTGTAAAATCAGAAGCAAAATCAGTTCAGCAGCAGTTTATCATTACTAAAACGTTTTCAGAGTACGATGCGGTTCTTTTCACGGCAAAATTAGTATCCGTTCCAGGCTAATGCAAGGACGGTTCACATTTAGCATTAATTTGAGTTGCAGTTCAGTTTAATTGGGGTATGATAAATAATATCTCTTCATAGTTGGCCGTGGAGAGATACTGTACAAATTCGTCGTTTTCAGTTTAAAGTTCATATGAACCCAAGCCTATGAAATGGTTGTTCCTGAAAGGAATCGAATGGCCACACTGTCTAGGGAACTATTTCGCACATTGATTTCCAATGTTAACAGTTCCATTTCGATATTGGAGTCTAGCCAGCTATTGTCATTGTTCCTGTCCTAGAAATAAAAGATGCGCTTCCCATTACATTTACCGATTTACCCAGTTATTGAAACGTATGGTTGGGTCTACTGTGCGCGTTTGTTAATGTGAGTTACGTGCTCCGACTCTTATTCCAGTTATTCTACTACTAGTTCCAGTTCCAGTTGTAGTTGTCAATTCTTTGCTTTGTACTTAATATGCTGTTCGATCCCGTTCGGTTTGTTTCAGCGGGTGACTGGGTTTGGTCGACCAAGTTGAATCTTCACAGACTAGGACCAAACCCAACCAAAAAAATCTGACGTGTCAGTGCTTGTGAAGTACTGAGAAGTGATGCCTTGAATGAAACCATGAATAGAGCCCTTACATTGTCACCCGCTGCTCCACCTGATTACATAGCATAGTTTCCGTTTCGGAAGTGCAGGCATGAACATCAACGAAAAAAGTACTATGTACTGTAAGTACTTGTACGTAATCTGGGACGGAATGCTATTTTCCTGTTGAAATCAAATCGATTCTAGAATCAAACCGGAAAACTACAGTAAATGACCGGAGTACATAGATGTCGATTTGTAAGCAGTCAAAATATTATCTCACCGATGCTGAAACTTTCAAGCCATTCCGTTCCAGGACAGTATGAGGTTTACAGGTCACTGATTCCTTGCACGCAAAAAATTACAACTTATCTTTAAAAGAGTTTGAGTTTTGTTCACTCATGACGGATCTAGACTAACTTCCGAAATCAGTGATCAGGACAGGTTTCGACAAAATTTGCACAGGTTGGTCAATAAATTCAATGTCTCATACATACTTTCGTTATTTGGCTAACACTCTTCCAGCTGTTTAAAGGGTTGATTCCACGAATGAGGCGTTGCTTGAAAGATTTCACCTGTTACTGAAACAGTTCGTTAGGTTTGAGTTAGATGTGTTAATTATGTGTTAACTTTTGGGATTATTGTGGCTGGCCATTTTCGAATATCCGGACAATCAAGCTGGCGCGACCCAGCGCGTTATAACAAATTCGGTCCCATAGAATTAACAAGTGACAAAATCGCAACACTAATCAATATGAAAGTAATGCATCTCCCATTGCTCGCCGAATACGACACGTTTTGATTAATCTGAGACCGATGTGAAGTATTCTTAAGGTGGTCGGGATTGGTAGCGCGGTGACCTAGAGGATCATGTGTGAACTCTCAAGTACTAAATTAGAAGATATGAACAATGAACTTTCCCTTTTATTTTCATTACCACGAGGACGTAGGAGTACAACATTAGTAGCATAATGTAGGAAGATAATCGTAATGGGACTAATCATAATAATGTTGTGTGAATGAATGTGAGCCATGAATGATTGACATATTCATATTCTTCTGACATAACTCCTCCGTTTCAGTTATTAAATTTCTGCGTGTGTCTTGTCTGTCTAGTCTAGAAAAATGGGCGTTGAGTACAATGCTTGTGTATTAAAGAGGTGCATGACATGACATGCATGCCTTGCCCATTGACTCAAGTCACTTTTTGTTCTTGTCCTCGCCCATTTGATGAAGAAGCTGTAACGTGGACGTGGGTTATTAGAATGGGATCTGAAGTAGTAATGTATTAAAATTTTCTCCCGTAGGTACATTAAAAGCCCACACCTTTGCTACTTCCCATCATCATTGTATTATCCTGTCAACCTGAGAGACGGACCGGGAATAATATAAACACTTTTGTAAACCAAAGGAGTAGAAAATTTCATCGCATGCCATGTTCACCTTCCATGTATAGTTGGTTGTTAAGTAACGTGACTCCCTCCCATCGATTCCAAATTATTATTTTTAGGAAGGAAGGAAGGAAAAGGTAACTGGCTCTTATGTTCCGGTCAAACAGTAAAATTATCTAACGCTTGGATTTGTAGAAGTTACTATTACATTTCTGTTTTTCCGGAATGGTTTGGGAAACGTTGCGAACTCTTTAAGAAGCAAAGCCGAAAGCTGCAAGAAAATTGTTGGTAAGTGACAATGACAAGTAAGGACTTGGTAAGTGCCAAGCGGACAACCAATAATGGGTGGTCATTGGTTACATTCGGTCATTGGTAGAAAGAGTTCTATCCAATGTTGAACCTGTGAGTCTGAATCTGCAAGTCTGAGTCGTCCTGAGGAACAACGTTGATTCATACAATTCGATGCACCAGAAAGCGTAGAGCTGTTTTTGACAAAAATCGCAAGATCATGTACTATTCATCTTGGTCCCGGACAATGGGAAGAAATACCTTAGGAATTTCGAACTGAATTTTCTTGTGTTAACCCTAACGGGCGAGGAAGGAAAACGAAGGGAAAGAGAAAAATATGGATTTGATATATGAATTCCGAATTCGGTTGGGGTGTTTGATCGCGAACTCCATTACTGATCTGATCAGGTACTCAAATACACATACAAAAAAAATATATGAAATAGCATTGGAGTAGCTCTTCGCGTCACAAGGAGCCCTTTTCACATGTTAGTAAAACTTAGTTATGGCTAAGACACAAGAATTCGCCGTTCTATAATTTCCTATGTAATTCCTCATTAGGGCCATTAGATTTTGTCACTAGTAAGTTTGTGGTGGTCTCGGTGGAATTGTTCCTGGAATTCTTAGATTACAGACTTGTTCCAAAATTTCTGTCAATGACGTAAAAATTTATCCACTGACAAGTCGGTTACAATTGTGTTCATGTTTCCTGTTGAGTAGAGCTTCTCACGGGTTCGAATCGGGTTCGATCGGGTTCTTATGAAATAACCATATATTCGGGTTCCCCATCATTC
>JAQFYE010003505.1:0-15145 GCA_034694305.1 Protaphorura glebata
ATTATGACTGCTTTCGTGTAATCCATTCTGAATAGAGGAGCGGTTCATAAGTGAATGCCACAATTTAAGAATTAGTCTCGTCATAAACACTGCTCTGCAATACCTTGTGTAATCGGCCATGGTTAGACGGGTTCGTTTTCCAATGACGTCCACAATTTCTTGATAAACTTTGTCTTGAACATCGGGGTGTGTTGTGAGTAGAAGAATGGCATAGTCCAAGTAAGTCCATGGAGTGTCAGTACCGGCTTGTAGTAAGTCAATGACGCAAACCATAAATTGGTCTTTTGTAAATAGACTCTCAGAATTATTCCTCTCCTCCTTCATTTTTTGAACGAAGTCCGCAAGATAGCACTCATAGTTTGCCTTCGCACCATTTTCAAGATTCAGTTGTCTTTCCAAGTGTTTCTAAAACATTGACAGGTAATCAAAATTTTGAAATAAGACATTCAAAGTTAAACTAAATTGTTTGATTTATACTCGTGCAAAATTGTGAATTTCCGTTACGGACTGCATCTGCATGTTATACCCCAAAACATTGGGGGAAAAGTGTCTAAGGAAAGGGTAGGCCGTCATCAGTCCTGTCCCAAAAACACTGGCTTTGAAGTACTTTGAATTGCAATCTAGAACTCTCTAAAATTCATCTTCGTCATAGTTATATATCTTCCCTAGCACAAGACGGTTCACCAGGTTGACTAAGCTCGCTGCAAAGTAATTGTCAATATGTATGATTCCTTGCGGGTAATCCAAATTTCATTTTCCATAAACTCAGTCAATGCTTCAAGTTTTTTGTGAATGAAATTCTCCATTGAGTTCCGATTGGCAAACCCAAACTTGTGTAAACTTTTAGCTGAGAATGCTCTCATGCCTTCCCAAACCTTTCCGTTTGAAAATACTATTCCTGTAATATTTGTGGCGTGGTTAGTTGCAATGTTTGTTACGAGGGTAGTTGTAATATTTGTAACGCGGTTAGTTGTAATATTTGTAACGTGGTTATTTGTAATATTTGTAACGTGATTATTTGTAATACTTGTAACGTAGTTAGTTGTAACATTTGTAACGTGTAGTTAGTTGTAATATTTTCAACTTGGTTAGTTGTAATATTTGTAACGTGATTATTTGTAATATTTGTATCGTGGTTAGTTGTAATATTTGTAGCGTGGTTAGTTGTAATATTTGTAACTTGGTTAGTTGTAATATTTGTAGCGTGGTTAGTTGTAATATTTGTAACTTGGTTAGTTGTAATATTTTTAACTTGGTGTTATCCAACACAAACCAGAAAAGCCATGACACAAATACGACGCCTGCTACTGCGACAATCAATTTTTTAACTTATAAGTTTTTAAACAATTTTAAGTTCTTTCTGTTTCAGAAAGCACAAGTTGAAGTCAAGCACGACACAAATTATTCTCAGTTATATTATTCAAATTATTTTTGGACGACAGAGTGAAGTCTTCGCCATGAGGAGTCTTAAGAACTATATTAATTATTCAAGAAGGAGAAAAAATGAGGACTCCAACTCCAGCGTTTGCTTTGAGTCCGAACTCTGAAGGTTAGAACCAGTTTTATACTCCTGAAAACCAAGCAAATAATTTTTTGCTAAGCAATAGCACCAGCACTGGTATTTTGGAGTGTGGCAAAACCGGATTTGCAAATTAAAAGACAATTGTGAGTTTCCAGTTCTCACAAAGGAACGTCTTAATGTGATAACTAGAAAATAAACAATTTTGCGCGTCATTCGCCTGTACGAATTGAAATTACTGTAATTGAAGATTAAGTGATGCGAACGCAAATCAATCAAAATTAGTTAAAATTAAAAAATTAATTGAAAATAATATATTCATTTTAAATTATTTGATTAATTTGCAATTAATTCGTTTGAATTTTAAATAGTTTTAATTGACGGGAAATTCGCCTCACTTAATTTCCATTTGAACGGGCTAATGATACGCGCAGTTGTTTGTTTTCTAGTGTATCACCCTAACCAGTTCCCTTGTGGGAACTGAAAGCTCCCATCTCCGTAATGTTAAGATTATTTCAATTGCCGGTTGAGGCTAAGAGCCAGGCCACTGTACAAAGTTCTAGGAAAATTAGACCTGATTACAACAAGATTTATCGATTGTGCCACTTGTCATCTGTGTATTCCATAATTTAAGTTTACAAAATCCTGGGAAACAGACGGAACCGCAAAGTAGTATTATAAGTAATACAGGAATCACATTCCAGCGCTTCAAATATTCCTAGAAATTTTTATTCCCTGTATGCCCCGGGACTAGAAAAAAAATTTAGTTCGAACTGACGAGGGATGCTTTCGAATGGGTAATTAAATTAAATTATTTACACTTACCTTGTAGAAACCAAAAAGCAATTCGAAATCCCAAATGGTGTGTCACTCGCTATCTAATGCTACCTCCAATGTCAACAAAAATTAATATAAAGGTCAAGTTCTGTCAGGCTGAAACAGCTGTCCTTGTCTCGTCTCTGCTTGTTTCTTCCGTTAGGACTTCGCCAGCGCGAGTCCGCAAAGAACGGAACAAAACTCCATCTCACCGACACGCTGTCCACGCAATGTGACACTACTGGAATTTGACTTTCCTCTCAAACCATGTTGACCTTATGGGTCGCGTTAGAACTACTGACGTACCATTTAAGATTTCCAATCGTTTTGGGGTTTCAACAAGCTTAATCTCATAATTTAATAAAAATATCCACCCTAGAGCAACCCTCGTGAGTGCCAGTGTACATGCAATGCTTTCCTCCTAACAAGGAAAAACTAAAGGAAAGGAAATAAAATTTAACTTTACAATTTAATATGCTAAAATAGTGAATTACCGACTACCCGGGTATCAGACAAAATTGTTGTGCTCTAACACAACCATTGGTCATCTATTTCATCGCTCATAAAACCTCGGGCCTATTAGAGTTAGAGTTAATAAAATGAAGACTCCAGTGTCCAACCTTGTGTTTGAAGGGTAAAACCAGTTTTATATTCCTAGCGGTCAACAACACAATTTTTTTTCCAACAGCCTTAATAATTCGAGTGTTACTCTAGTGCATGTGTGGCAAAATCGGATTTTTAAATTAATTTGTAACTCAGAATTTCATATCCATACGACTGTAATGTGCAGTGCATACAATATTATCATTAGTTCCGATTGCTAAACTCGGATCAGATTTATTGATTGCGTCACTTGACAATTCAGTCTAATTTTTCTGTATTCCAAAAATGTAAATCCTAAGACTAGAGACGGAAGGACAATTAAAGCACAACGAAGTGGTTTGTATATACTGCATTCTTAATTCTTGGTATACACATACTACATTTGGAAAAGCCGACATGTTTTTATGCGGAAGTTGGAATGAAAGAAAAAATAGCAATTCTATATTATAATGTTATATGCGGTAAGGGGAATTACATGCTCAAATTGACTTATTTCTAAACGAATCTACTATCCCTGTTAATATAGGGTAGACGTGGACCTGTTTTCTTTATGCAGGCAGGAATTTGTGGACTTGTATTTACTAATCCATATTATGATTATACATACTATCCCTGCCGTTGAGGTGTTCTTGACGAGCAAATGTGTTCCCATTGTAAATTGGAATAAAACTTGTCCAAACTCATCCGTCATGGGCACAATTTTACATGCAGTACGGGATCAGAATACTTGTTGATTTCTTATTAACTTGGACATAATCTGGATTGTGCAAAGTCAATATTCAAGATGACTTCGCCGACTGGGAAATCCAGGAGTAAAAAACTCTTTAATTTGTTTTCTTGAAACCAATTTACACTTATTATCATTAGGAACAAGTTTTATTTCAAGGAGCCAAGTATTGCTCCGATATTCAGTTAAATATTCCAACACAAATGAGAGCGGGATCAATGGGTTATGTCTGTGGCATGCAAAGATCTGAAAATTGTTTCAGACGAAATACAGGCGATATGACCAATTTCAAGATTTAATTATTTCGGATATCCTTATAGTTTTGTACCTTATATATACCGTAGTATTCCTTGGAGAACTCATCAAATAGATAATGTGTGCAGAACTTTCAGAAAGGACGAACAAGGCCACTGATGGTTACCTTCTACCCGATACTAGCCGGTTTGTGGTGGAGCATGCAGATAATTACAGGTTAGCAACTAAGAAACGGACTTGCAAGCAATGTATATTTACGCCGTTCCCCGCGGTTCCGGTTCTTCATTTGAGCAATTAAATATTCCGGATACAAATATAATTGCACTATTTAAGAGATGCAACTCAAAAATCGATTAGTATAACATGGATCCGCAGTAGGTCAGCCGTGCCACGTCAATTCAGAGTTCCTACATTAGTGCTGCAATAATATATTTTCCAAACTATTATTATTCTGCATAAACCAACTTGATTTCTTCGTGTTTAACGGCGTTCGGACATACGGCATTTGTCGTTTTGAACTACATTTTATATAAGAAGTGCATCTTTTCGATTGGAAGCCTAAAATGATTTCACCACCCATCCGCTCGCTTCTTTTTATGGCGATACGTGTTGGATGTTACGTAAAATTGATTTCGTTCTCCTGGAGCCATGCACTGAAAATATTGTGTGAACCGAACGGATTTGGTGTCACTGTTTGGCTCCTCGTCAATGTCATCCTGATTACTCACTGGATCTTACTTCATGCTGCTCTCCATATCTTGATTTCGACTGCTGCGCCATTCCTTGAAATTTATATTCATATCCTGGCCATGATTGCTCATGGAATTCCTATTATGCTTCAAATCATGCTCTGCGCTGTCGGAAACGAGCTCGTTTACTTCACAAACAACTACTTCGCATTTGCCAACACCGTTGAAAGTAAAAAGCGTCCTTTGTATTTGCATCGAAATTATTGAGTCGAGTTATACTTATAGTCCCCTCTTATGTAGATAAATTCATGAGACGAGGTGCACCAACATTGGACCCCAAGGTCGACAATATAATAAAACTCTTCACCTATGGAAGTATAACGATTCCACTTTTCATCATCATGCTCTACATCCTAAACCCTACAGCTTCGTTTTTTGTGTCAGCAAAAATCCTAATCGCAGACCCGAGTCTAACATTTAGATTCTTTGGTTTCATTTTTACTGCCTGGGCGGAGACCATTCTTGTTCTCTCCTACCTAACCATCATACCGTTTGTTCTTAATGTTGTCTCCACATTTACGGCACTTGTGATGGAAGCAAGGCAATTAGAATACTCGTATTATGTAATCTCTGCATATCAGATTGTATAAATATGTTCTTTATTTATCAGACCGGGGATAAGAAGCACACTTACACAGGACAACTTCCGTTCTCCTCAGACTGTCCTCCACATGTACAACTGCTGGCAATTATTTCTTCGCCTGCTGAACATCATTACGAGACATGTTTTCTTTATCGGCAACAATTTGCTCCTTGCCATTGGCGTCCTCTGCTCATCCGCTCTTGTCCGCTTACAGACAGGTGGGATTCTCTACATTATAATCGCCGTGAGTGGCGTAATCTCAACAACGCTTCTGGCTCTTCTGTACATCAAGTTAGGTGGGATGTACAGTGCATCCAAGAAACTTAAAAACGAATGGAGACATCATGCCGAATGTATGACCGGGAGGGAGCGGATTTTCCTGATGAAAACCATACGGTCTTGTTCTCCTCTGAAGATCAAGATTGGATCAGTTGGATTCTTTGCGAAACCGGCAACTCTGAGCGTCATTCTCAGAATGTCGTTTTACACCAACAAAGCGCTCATGACTTTGAAAACTTGATGAATTCCTTCTAGTGGCGTCTTTGTTTATTTGCAACTCGTTTAAAATTTAAGATGATTGTAGCCCTAGAAAACCTCAAGTTTACATTATTATCTTGCTCGCTCATACATTTTCAATAAATCTATATTTTGTGACGAATGAAAATATAATTTTTGGTTAAATAATTATTTTTCGAGAATCAACCGTCTATAAAGTAGGATAATTCACTCATTCATTCATAACATAAGCCAGACATGAATCCGGGATTATTTTATATGGAAGTGGAGACATGCGTCTCAAATATAATCAGAACTACAACCCTATAACTTAAATTCCAATTGGCTGTCAGTTCGTGAATATGGGAATTAAAAGGGATTAAATGGTAACATATATAAATTAGTATTAAAGATATTGCACTTTTTTATAATGTGCTAATTACACCTTACTTAACTTACGTAATGACTTCCGTATGTTTATTTATTATGACAACCTAGCCCAATGAATAATGAATAATGGAATGAAAGAATTAACGACCTTATATTGTAATTTGCGGCAATGGATAACTAATGTGAAACAGTGCACTTGCAAACTGGATTAATAAACTCACTAAAACTGGGCTAGTGTGGTTGCCGTAATAACTCTGAATCCGTATAACCATGTACATCATTTGGTGTGAATCTGACTCCTTAGCTTCAGTTTCAACATTCAACTATCAACCAGAGCTTACGTAATTATGATCACGTCAATTCATCCAGAATTTATTGTTTCAGAATGAGATCCAATTTCATTGCCAGTCATGTGCCTGTGGTTATATGCAAAGATGATGTGAGGTCTCCCTTTCGGGATTACTCAGCAGGTCACCTGGTTCATGTCTCTTTTACCTCTTCCCTGGATATGAGGATCCAGAAAAGGCAGAAATAAAGGGTTGAATTTCACAAGCATAAATAGAAGGAAGATACGTCGTAACTTTATTCATTCGGTTAGTGTCTAAAAGGCTAAAGAGGAGAGTTAAAATATTACGTTACTTCCAACCCCTTTGCCTTTCATCGGTTCTCTTCTTTATTGTTGTCTCGTATAGACCTCGTCTCAGGCCTCGTCTTGAATTCCGCCAGAGACCTCGTCTCAGACCTCGTCTCAATTTCCGTCACAGACCTCGTCTGAGACCTCGTCTCTGGCGAATTAACCAAGGGTTGGAGATCCTTTCAGTTCGGAAGGTGGAGAGTTTCTGTCTAGAATCTTTTTCTAACATTTTGGATTGCTATTCTAAAAACTGTTCTAATTTGCGGTACCAATTTTTAGCTTAAGCTCTGGTTGCTTTTTCTTTTATGGTTCGTGTAACATAATATTTGAATTAGGTACCTTACCTATTTTCATATTGACAATACTATTTTGCTTGGGAGTTGGTTTCTAGATTTTCCCTTAATACAGTGATCACTCCTTTTAAGCACCCTTTGACAATCTTTACTCCTGCCTAAATCTTTCGGCGATGAATCTGTTTTTTGTTCTGAATATGTTCTCCGTGCGATTTGGCAACAGCCCCTAGTCGTCTTTTTCAATTTGTAAAAACGTTTTGGCATGTTATTGGGGTAAGTTGATTTCATGCATGATTCAGGATTTTCTGAAGCCCGGTAAAGTTGAAGCTCGTAGTTTTTCCAGCTTATGTTTTAAGCGTTTAAATCGTAAGAAAAAATACCGAACTAACGTCATGTGACTCGAGGGGTACCCGGCTGTTCGAGAAATAAACGAACACCAGTTTTGACCTCCGGGTCACGACCATACTGCTGAGTGAATTGAGCGGTGTGGGAGGAAGCCGCGTCGTGATGTACGAACACTTTGACCGAATCGCCAGGGCAGAGTTGTTGAATGTCCACTTCCAAAACCGTTTTAGCACAAACCCCACATCATACCTGAGTTGACCTTACAATTTGACCTCACTGGAACAAAGGTCAACACGCGCGGGCAGGTCATTTCGGCGACCACCATCATCATGTCAAAAACACTTTTCTCATTTCCATACAACGTAGTTTTTGACCATATTTCTGATCTTTGTGCAGTAAATCGGACGCTTTCATTTATATCCTGAATCAAGAAGAGTGCCCCTTCTTAGGTCATCACATATTCACTCTGAATTCCTGCAAAAGGACCATCATAAAGCTTTCCGGAAATCTTTTTTCGATGTTTCTTGTGTCGAGGAAGCAGCTGATGAACTTTCGCTTTAACACTTAAATTTTTTCTGCAATAATTTGTGAATGTATAACTGAGATATCCTTAATGACTTTGCCATTGACCTTTGACTCGGCGGGATCCCTTTGCCGGCCATAAACTTCATATTTCTCCACTTCTCTAGATTCATCATTTTGGATGGTATTTGATTTGTCGGCCTGGGTGAGTGCTTAAAAATATATTTTTGACTTTTGCCGACGTTTCTGATAATATGTCGGATTCTGGTCACACTGATGTCAAGTCCACTATTCTTCAGTGCTTTTTTAATCATCTTATGCCGGTTTCCGTCGTCGGAAAGGGCTTTAACTGGCTTTTCTCAAAATTAATTAATTTTGGGAGCCATTTTAATTAAATTTTTTAACTTTTCGGTGGACATCTGTGGCAAATCGCCTGGAGTTCCACCTACAAAAATATGAGACTCTATGGGTGTGAGGGGGGCCCGCAGTCGCAAAATTTAAAAGGGTGCTTAAAAGGAGTGATCACTCTGTATTTCATGTCCTGCGCTACAAAATCTTACATGACTCTTTTCTTCTAACTCCTTTTTTGCCTGACTTACTTCTAGTTTCTAAATTTAGATACACAACCGAGCAAACTTGAGTTAGACTAGGTTCTTTTGGCAGAGTTACAGAAATGGTCACTCTGACATGCCCACTGATTACAAGAGTTTCAATTCCAGACTTCCTTCTGTTTTTTTTAATTGCTGCACTTTTAAACTTATTAAACTATCAGAGTTTGTCATCAGGGTGAACTAGACTTGTCAACTTTTGTCTAGTGATCGAATGGACATTTAATTCTTAAAACTTAACATTTCTTTTTATGCCCTTTTTTGGTTTTTTTTGTACACACTTAATTAATTAAATTATCGTTTTCCGTTTCCTATGACCTAATGTTAATGACATGTTTTACAATATCTATGATATGGCCATCACGGCTCAAAGAAAAAACTAATTACAGAAGTAATTTATTTAATGCTAGAAAACTTATCTGCATAAACTAACAAACACAATTACTAAAGACACTCCGTAATAATGGAAAAAGGACTCCAAGCTTTTGTTTTCCTTTTCCGAATGAAAAGTAGTCATTTCTCCCTATGCAGAACTGGTCTTTTCTCAAAAAGAAAGGACGAATTCCTCCGTGTCGCCAAATAAACTAGGAAAATAAACAAGTATTAATAGAAGTTCATGGGAGAAAGTATTGAATAATATGAGTTTGTATGTTGGGATCTTCGCAAATATTAAATTGTGTGGCGATTAACGACAAACTATAATTGTGAAAATATTGAACTTCATGCAACAAAACATCAAAATCTGCTGTGGATGGTACGAAATCGGAGAATTGATCAACAACGGATCATAGGTGTTGATGGTCAAATCCATTCTAACGAAAGCCGATCGTTTTCCACATCTGTAAGGTTGGAAGAGACTAGAAATTGCAATGTTTGCTTCAACGCAACGTAAAGAGGTTTCTGATAAAAGGCATGATTGACCTGTATAGTGTCGACGCTGGCATCGAGTTTTTCCGGCAAAAAGTAATCCGGCGCCCCTTAACGACTGCGCCCTTTCGTTCTCCGGTGCGACAGAAGTTTTGTGTGAATGGGCAGGTATCCTGAAAATTTACCGAGTTGACCTCTACGGTTGAATAATCGTCCGTGCTTACTGTGACGTTGACTTGTTGAACATGATAATTGACAACTGTTGACTTGCTTGTGCCGGTCCAGAAATAGTAAGCGGAAGTTTTGCGATCGGTCCTATAGTAATTCCATCGTATTTGCCTTAACGGATAGCCGGTGACATCAGTCATGTGTGAGACTATCCATGCGCACTGAGTCTGGTTGATTCGAATTGGAGTTTCTTCGTAATGCCGTTTTTTCTGTCCAAAAAAATAAACTGTCTTTTCTTCATGCTGCTCTACAGCCCAGCATTCGAAACCTTCAGCTTTTGGGCCTAAGAGGTGTGAAGTCTCAATTGTAACGGGGTTGACAGCCGTAGCTGACATGTCATAAGTACAGTCAGGTGAATTTAGCGGAAGTTTGTACAATATTCCTAACGTCCAGTGGGAGAATTGATTGGGGGTGGTGATTGGGTGGGATTGATGTGAAATTTCTGCTGTCGTTGTTAGGTTAGAGTCCGTGATGTTAGCAGTCATGGAGTTCCGCATTTCATACTGGTGAACAAAATTGGCCAAATTTTCATCATTGGTTTCAACGATTTGTGCCGCGGTCGTGACGGCAAGAAAAATGGTAGGTCTCACGTGCGGATACCGAGGTAAAAATGCATCAAAGGATATTTGGGAAGGAGGTTCTTTAGACATAGGTAAATGCGTGACACCAGGATAGTCATTCGGGGGAGTGAGGATTGGTATCACCGTTGTAGAAAGAGAGAGTGAAGTTTTTTGTCGAACAACTTCTCCATGGTAAATTGGAACGGGTATTTCGGGACGAAAAGATGGTGGAGAGGAAGAAGGAACAGGGAGAAGTAAAGGAGTGTCTGTAGAGAGTACAGTGTCGTTGAGTGTAAGAAAAGGAAGTTGAAAATCATAGTCGTCATATTGTCTGTCCGTAAAATTAGTTGGACTGTAAATTATTTCTTTGTCCAAAATTTCTGATAGCGGACTGGGTGTTGTTGACTGTAATTGTTGTTCATCAGAGCTTACTGATGGTATCAGAACTGGTGTTCACCGTTGTTTAAGAAATTCTTCAAATTTTGGGATGTTGGGTTCCGTGCTGGGTAAAATTGGCTGGATTGGAACTGGTGTCGTATGTACCTCCGGAAGAGGTCGCTGTGGAGTGTAGGCTGGCACAATCGGGCCTTCATATATAGGAGTTAATCGCTTGACAATTTTTTTGCTGACCCTGGTCAATTGGTCTATCATGGTTGTTGTAGCTGTGGTATTTAAAATATCATTGGCAACATCTGTAGTATACAGTAGTCCTTGTTGCGACGTAAAGAGAGTGAGTCCACAAATGTAGATCGTTTCAGTACCCGTCATTACTGCGGTTAGTTGGGGACAAGCGAGACGCTCGTCGCCCTCAGAATATAAACAGAGTGTACTCGTGCCTTTAGTTAGCCGACAAGATGGCCCCAAATCTTGGTCCCAAATAAGGAGGTGAATTTCGGGTCAAGTAGAACCGAGAATTCCACACAGGTCGAGTAATTGGTATCGGTATGGCATTTTTTCTTAATTCTCCGATTAATGATTTAGACAAATTAGCATTTGTCTTCTCATTATTACAAATACCACTTTCCCTGGACCGTATTCGTTATTGTGACATCGAAATCCCATTGTATTTTTTTCGTGAAGTGTCGGACAGTTCAAATTTGGATACAGGAATGAGATCGTAAATATTTATCAAGTACATTGACCTAATTGTTCGATTCGCAACGTAAAAAATTATTGGTAAGAAATGTTTGAAGTGCTCTGATTAGTATTTGACCAGTTAACTATTTTGGTTCAGGTGAAGTTCTAGCACTTGGAACTAGGAAAAATTGGTATTATACCACCCAAAGTTGATCAAAAGTTTCTGATTTATTATCAGCGTCCCGACCCTATTCAGTTGCATTCAATATATTGATTTTTGCCGGTTCTCATGACGAAATGGAGCAAATGGAACTGGATTATGCCCAGGCAGCCTCTGATCTGTCCTTTGCCGAACAGGATGCAAAAGATGCAATTAATGAGGCCAATGACGGCGTAATTCGGCAGCAAATTCCATCGGAAACAGCGACTGTGGTACAAATATCACAGTACACTAGTCATCAGCTATAGGTAACCACGTAGCAAACATTATTCAATAAATATCCAGTAATCAAGACCGGAATGGTGAACTTTACTTATCGCAGAACCGAATCTAATTTAAAATTTAAAATTTTATAATCCCCGATGTGATCCAAATATTGAAAGACTCTATTGATCGTGTTACAGAATGACAATATCCAGCCCAACGAAAATCCCGAGGAACTGTTTGACAGACGTTTTGAAACTCCTGTGGATGTGTTGACCGCAATGGACAACAAAATATCCAAGATTCACGCCGAGATGGAGATTTTGAAGAAACAGAACAGGCAACTTCAGAGTAAGTTTAACTTCTTTTAAATAGTATCAGATTCGAAGTGAATGAATTAAATACGACCGAGTAAACAAGTCCACTGCAGTATGTAGGCACGGTTGGCCCACTCTGTCTCGCTGTGCTGGGGTTCGATTCCTAGGACTTACACTCCCGGCGGTTGCTCTAAAGATTTTTTTTCCACTGGTTTTTCCTACTACTAGATGGTACCTACGTTGTACGTCTCTAGGCCAAATGGGAAGCAACCAAAAAATACGCGATGATGTTTGATTAGGCCTCAGCGGCTATATCAATTAATATGGGTGTATTTTTTCTAATTGTATAATATTCTAAACTAATAATTTTTTGATTTTCAAAAAGGACTGTTAAGAACAAGTGCACCAGCGAATGATCCGAACAAGTTCTCAAAAGTGCAAATTTCGGACGGAATTGAACTGGACAAATCTGTAGTGGAATTAGCTAAACTGATGTACAGCAATAGACTGAGTGTATTTTTCCGAATATTGGTCTTTGAAGGTGGACTGTTTACCCTTGAAGAGATTGCCGAGTCGTCGATGACAGGAAAATCATCACCAATGTTTCCCGGTGTTAAGCGGCCCAGACTGGATCCTGTGCGACTTGATGCATTGAAAAGTAAGTCCAGTTTTTCCACTTATATTAACAGTTTAAGAATGGTGGTACGTCTCAGTGTTGTGCATCTCGACTTTAGAGCGTCACACTTCCAAATTCCTTGTACTACTGGGTGCTCGCAAGGTACTTCACATCCTTTAGATTGGTTTAAATACAGGGCATTTCTTATCTATCAGAGTACTTTGAAATTAGCGCGTCGCAAACTCAATTAAATATTTTTGGCGTATTTTGACGAAAAAAAAAATTAAAAAAAAATTAAAATTTTTAGATTTTGAGTTTTATTTATTTTTGAAAAATTTTGAACCTCATTTTTCGAATTTTTCAACATTATTTTTGCAGTGACGTCAACAAATATTTAATTGAGTTTGCGACGCGCCCATTTCAATGTAGTCTAAGAGATAGGAAACAACCTGTACATCAGTTGGTGAAACCTCTAGACAAGAATGTCTGGATATATATATCTAAAAAAAGATCACCTCGTTAATACCAAAACAGGTCAAACCATTCAGAAGTATTGGATTGATGGGAGAGCAGCATACACATTATTAGTTTATGGTCATTGATTCTATTATTTTCTTTTGTTTTATTGGTTGACACTTGAATAAAGCAAAATCTCAATCAAATATAAATCTAGTTTATGGTGGTGGACATTTGCCTTTTACATGCCGCTAATTGAAAATAAAACTTTACAGCATTCATCAAGGAAATTTGTGGACTGCAAGAGAAGTCGAGCGCTTGTATTTTGTTTGAGCAAACTCTCAGGAACTTGCCTGGAGACGCAAGAAAGAAGTCAAAGACCCGCCGCCGGGAACGTACTGAGATGACGAACTAATATATTTTGTTCACTTTTGAAAGTTTATTCAAATAAATTTTTTAAAGTCTGGTAAGAAAATTAGAAAGTTGTGTTCTAATAGTATTTATTTTTTGAGGTATTATTTAATTACAAATATAATTTATATGATTAATAAATATAGGTATCTATAATCACTATTTCTCTACTCTAATATTTCTTACTGTAATTGCATATTGGAATCGACAGTGGCATATAATCGAAATGAATTTGGCATATAGGAATTGACTGCGGCATACATGCATAATACATTTTGCATACCGGAATCGACTGTGGCAGATATGAGTGATGAATTTTGACTATTGGAATCAATTGTTGCAGACAAGTAGATTGAATATTGCGAATAGGGATCCATTGTCGCAGATAGGTATGGTGGATAACGCGAATTGGGATCTGTTGTCGCAGATAGGTAGAGTGAGCTAGTTCCTATTGGATTTTATTTGATTCGATTGGGAATGCTATTGTGATTCCAATCGGAACCAGTCGGCGCCAATTGAAATTGTGATATGCAGTTTCGCCCTAATTCAGATTACTTTGCCTATATGCACCAGCCAATTGAAACCAATATGTCCGTTTCGCACGGGCAGACTGCAACTCCTACTTCCAACACCAGCGTTGTACTCCATTGATGCCATTCTCACGACAAGGATCGGTTCTCTCCTGAGTCTTGCGCCATAGATATCTCACACGGGGCACACTGCACTCGCTCCACGCGCAATTCTCACCACACCAAGGTACCTCACCAAGGCACCACAACCGAGTCCCCAATGACAAAATCCCAATTAATCCTGGAGTTTATAATTTTACATATAAAATCGTACTGACTGTTGTGGAGTTTCTGAAGGGCTTGGGGTCATTCAGGGATCAAGGAATCTGGTTCGGGTCGGATTTTTGACATCCGGAGATTCTCGTTCGTGTCGACGATTTCAGAACCCGAACAAAACGGGTTCGGATCGAACAAATTTTGGGTTCGGGTACGGATCGTTCGCAATCCGATCCGTTAGAAGCTGTACAGTTTTGAAAGATAAATTCTGTAATAGTGATTTAGTGATCACTTACCACAGTAGACTTTTGCGCTGGACGTATAGTTGAACTGAATGTTTGTGTTGACTCGTTACCAGCTGTGTCTATAGTAGTGCTTGCTATTCAATAGGCCACAAAATTTCGAAACGAACTCTTTGTAATTTATAAATCGTTCTCCGCATTATATGCATTATAACTTAATGCGATGAAAGCACAATTTTACGGCGCGTCAACAATTTAAGAGTCCGGAGAGTCCACTCAATTACAAGGCAGAAATTTTCCGAAACCCGATCGGGTATCCAAACGGCTATCCGATACTTTCAAGTCGAGAATCACGGTGGAAAATCGGTCTCATCCAAATCCGACCAGGAAATTCTTGTCGGATTTGAGATCTGCTATTATCCGACCAGAGATCTCAAGTCGGATATCAAATCCATTCTTATCCGACTCGATCTACACGACCCGAACGGAACCTTATGCCCGTGGAACATCAATGAATATCAGTTTTGAGTTCCAGGATCATAATACAAAATTGAAAGTTGGACGAGGCTTCCCCGAAGGGGAAGCCGAAGTCCGACTGAAATTATATGAAACATTCGGAGTTC
>JAQFYE010003506.1:0-15144 GCA_034694305.1 Protaphorura glebata
GGGGCCTCCATGCACCCTGTGTATTAATTTCTGCCGACACCAATGGTGCGCCATCTACGTGTCGCGACAGAGGGATTTCTCAAACTCGGTCAATTCGCGCTAGGATTAAATAGTCTCATCTATATAGGTAGTCTCTGTAATTTTTCCATATCTGTCACGTGTCAAAGCTAAAATTAGCATAAATGTGACCAGTAAATTAAAATAAAAAGAACTGTGCTAACTTTTCCAACAGTGTTTTTGGTTACCCCGATTTTCACCCAAAGAAATCTGTTCGAAAAATTAGCCCGGTCACTCGGCTGGTATGGGTTCCCATGGTAACGTTCCCATGGTCACGTAAAATTGTTGTTTTGCTAAGGTTAGGAGAGGTTAAAATTTCAACAAAATCGATTTTTGGAGAAGATCGCATACTTGATAAGCACGAATCAATATTTTCATATAATACGAGATAACGACCCTGTGAATCGCCAAGGCACAAAAGTTGGAATAATTAGCCCAGCCTACCCTATGCTGCAGACAATGAATTGATGTCATGCTCAAGATTTTCTGTGCTTATGGACCACACTGCATGTATAAACTCAAATATAAATAAATGACAATTTCCTTTTTACTTACGCCAACGTCGGTTCGGATTCAAACCAACCATAAAGTGAGTGAGTGTCATAGTGCTTGCCGACAGAATCTGTATTATCCGAACAAACCGTCATTGCCTGCAGTGAGCTCCCACGAATTCCTGTAAAGTAATTCAATTACAATCACATAATTCTAATTTTTATTTACTTCCAGAGATGGCTTTTCAATTAGTAATTAATTGCTTCTTTAAAGTTGAGTTGCTTACTGGGAAGGTAGGGTGGATTATTCCATTTATTTGAATTACATCCTTCAATGTCTCCAGGAACAAAGTTCGCAGGCTCGTTCATGTCCTGACACATTGATTAAATCGTTTTATATAAATATTCGGCGAAAATGTAATGAATGGAAGAGTTCTTACAATCCATAACCCATCATACTCCAAAAGATCGTGGAATTCCTTAATCAGAGTGATCCACCATTCCCGTGTCCTTGGATTTGAATAATCCGGGAAATAGACTGGATCAGCTGGCCAGACTCTTCCGACCGCGTTGCTTCCGTCAGCCCGTTTCATCCACACATCTAATTCGTTACCGTACTCGAAGGCCCTGTAAGTCCCTGCTGGTTCACCAATGCTAATGAACGGATCCTTTAGACAAATACGTTAGAAAATTTATCTTATATATTTCAATTAATTAGCTAATTAATTTCAATTTTAGGTATTTAATTACCAAAATGGTCATGAATTTGATTCCTCTGCTTCTCAATTCTCTGATGTACTCAGGAAGTCCGGCGAATGCGACTTTGTCATATGTAAAGTCCAGTCTTCGATCCATGATGTCAATGTCACCATATTGAACATCCTGTATTATAGAGATTAATTATTTCTAATGCAAATTATGAGTGAATTTACAATTTTAAACTGGCAATTACATAAGGAATATTGTAGAAAAGAGTCCGGTCAACCACAGCTTTCATGTTTTCAATGCTGTCATAACCAAACCTGCAAAGCTGGAATCCTAAAGACCAATATGGAGGCATGGGTGCACGCCCAACGGCCTGAACAAAGAAAATGTATATTTTATAAATACGAAAATACCACAAAATAAAGAAAATGTCGCTTATACTTGAGTGTATTGTTCCACAGTATTTTCTGGCGTAGGACCCAAGAAAATGTAAAAGTCCAATAATCCTCCGATTGTCGTGTATCTTATCAATGGTCCTGGTATCATTGCGAATTCTAAATAATATTTAAACAATAATGTGACACTACGACGTACAAAATTAAAATATACACACGTTATTTGAAATTCGCTGTAAGGCATGGTTATGTCATATCCGAGTGCATAAGGTTAGATGATTTCCATTTGACCTACAGAACTACAGAAGGTACCTCCAATAATAGGGAAAGACAATTGGAGAAAGGGAATACATGTCCGAGGAATTTCAGCCCAACATAGCAAAGTGGCAAGGGTAACCTACGGTATTTTTACCTTGAGCATTGCTATTAACAACGGCCACAGAGTGCGCTTTTCCGTCAGCTTCCAGAACTGTGTAGTAAGGTTGAACTCCGTACATATTTGCAGTAATCTATTTCAAAAATTCAAGGTTAGAGCAATTCAATTCATTCGACAACTCCCTATTAGGTATGCTCACACTGTCAAAAAAAAAGCGAGAGAGGACTTTGTAACAATGGAGTCCCACAGAGCGTGGTTCGACTCCTGCAGCAGTCATAAAGTATTGGCCATACCAGTATTGATATTTCCCCGTTGACGTCATGGATGACTCGATTTTGTTCGTCGCGACAGTACGAGCTTACCTTTCTAAGTAAAGCGTTTTCAAGTTATGTTGACAAAAGCAATGTGACCTACATCCGGTGCTTGATCTTTAGCCCACAAGCTCCAGAGATAACGTTTCGAGAAATCGTGTTTGAAAGTCGGTTGTTCATTTTCCCCAATGCCGTAGACATTTTCTGTCGGCGGTTTCCAAGAGAGTGTCAAGTATTGCTCAGCAAATATGAAGTTCCCGTGGCTGCCACCAGCGTCGAATAAAACGGCACCAGTTGATTTTCGAATGACTTTAAAAGAAAAGACTGGATCGTTAGAAAATGTGACGTTGTACAGAAGGTTCGTGTTATCTTCCGAAGGCGGATTTATTTTGAGCGGGACTTCCCATCGTGGAGTTCCATCCGTAATCTGCAATGTTCAAGATTTTGCTATATGTATAATATAGATTGGATTTATTTCATTCGCAACCTTTTTGAAAGATTTCGTATTTTTTCATGAAAATTATTGTAATATTTCCCCCACTTGAAAGACTACCCCAGATCTGAAGCGGTGGTATGGTGTTATCTTAGACAGTAGTAGAGACCTCTGTTTATTTTACTTATTTATACTCACGGGGTTTTCGTACAGCTACGTACTCAACTCCAATTTTTGGTTGTTTCGGGTTCAAAAATTCAAGAACTCGACCGGATGGTGCGTAACGGAGACAAAAAAAATTATTTCAAAATTCCTAGCCTTGAACAAGGACAAGGTGGCTCGTAACTTTTGCCCCTACACCTCGCCAGCGCAATTAGGGGGAGCTAGACATAAAGCGAGATACAAATGTTGTACAGAAACGAATGTGGGATCTAGGCAGCTATTCGACTTGAAAATCCGATCCGCGAGGAGAAGCTGACGAGCATTTATGTAAAAATGATCCCAAAAAGCTGAATTTTTGTTACAAAAACACTTTTTTTTTATATAATTTCATACAAGTTTTAAAATTTTGTTCGACCGCTTTGTCGATTTTCGCTGGCGAAGCATTTTGGCAAAAAATAAGTGACTTTGCTCTAAATTTGCCAGCGAAAAAATTACTTTCTCCAAACCAGTCCAACCAAATTTTAAAAATTGTGTAGAATTATAGCAAAAAGGTGGCATCAACAGATTTTTCGAATTTTTGGGAGTGTTTTTGTAACATCTTTCCATGCCGTTTTTTTTTACTTAAACACTCGTCAGGGCAGTTCCGCTGGTAGGATTTTTAAGCAGAATAATTGACTAGATCGCACATAAGATTCTCTACAAAATGTGGATCTCACTTTTTTTAGGGTCCCCCTGATTGCGTTGGTGAGTGGGGGACAAAGGCTGGAAGGCAGGGTGGGTTACACCCTGAAGACTTTCCGATAGCCTCCAGCCTCCAACCCCTACAGTCGAGACCACCGAGTTTGAGAGTACGAGGTCTTCTGTCTTGCTAGTACCTTAATACGAAGTCTGCTGTTAGATTGAAAGTCAGCTTCCAATGTCAACGTTTCCGCTTCGCCCTCCCATCTAGGACCGCCGGACTCCACAGATTTTTGAAGGTGTACTCTAGGATGAGATATTTGAAAACTGATTAGGCTGAACTGAACTGAAATATACATAAATGGTGTTTCAAAACCAACCTACTATTCGTCCTAATTTCCTCAATTTTAACTTTATATGAAAAGTGAGATAGCCATTCTGTTCGAAATTTAATTGCGCGTCTTTTGAGCGGAAAATATTTTTCGAAATTTCAAAAAAAAAGAAAAAAATATTCATTTAAAAAAAATATGAAATTTTCTGAGATATTTGATTGAAACATTTTCTTTGAAATAATTGTAAAATTTTGATAATTTCCGAAATTTTTTGAAATTTTTACTGAAGTCAAAAGGAGATGGCCGCAAGTGCATGGGTCTGTGGCCCCCCGCCCTGAAGACTTTTTCTGGAGGGCTTAATGCGAAAATACTTTGGGTGACCCCTGGGTCGGTTGAGGTCATCAAGCCTCCGTATAATGTCAGTGTTACTCAGGAATGAGAAACCCTTTCGATTATCTCTTTAAAGAGGTTATGGGAAGGGTTTCTCACTTTTTGCATTATATGTAGGCTTGGTGACCTCAACCGACCCAGGGGTCACCCAAAGTTTTTTTTGGCTTAAGTCTTTCAGAAAAAGTCTTCAGGGTGACCAGACCTACCTCTGTGTGGAATTTGAAGCTAAACGCAGCGGGGGGCCACAAACCCATGCCCTTGCGGCGATCTCCTTTCAATTTGTCTTTCATTTTCTGATATTTCTGTTTACATTTATATTGGCAGCGCGCGCTGTGAACCGCGCAGCACATTCGGACATAGCTCAAGAGACGCGCAATTAAATTTTGAACAAAATGGCTATCTCACTTTTAGGATAAAGTTAAAATTGAGGAAATTAGGACAAATAGTAGGTTGGTTTTGATAGTTTTGAAACACCCGGTATATAACTCAGAAAGTACTGTTTATTGTGTGCTAAGGATGGCGTTACCTGAAACCATTTGGAAGTTCCTCCGCCTCTCCGTCCATAAGGTATCCACCAGATGGTAATTTGTCTGGATAAAAACAAAATGGCACTCCATGATGTTCACCGTGCTCTGGACGACACCATGTGCAATTTTTGGCCCAGCAAAGCTCTTCACCAGTCCCAGGTTCCGGATGACAATCTATTCTTTCATCGTCTGGTAAATTCCCATCCTCACAAGTATGTCCTTGTGACAATGCTGTAAGTGAGAGTTTAGTATTAAGGTGTTAGTTAATTAATTGTGGAAATCTTCAATGGATTGATCGGTTGCCATTATTTTTTGGAGAAACACAAAATTCTCAAGCCTTTGATATCTCACGGATATCTCCAGGAAAAAATATGTATAACTAGCGAAACTCCCACAAGACTTCAAATTAATTAATTAATAAATTACTGACCTCCAGGGACAATCAATGCGAGAGCCAAGTATATTAAAAGTTTCATGTTTGCTCCTAGTTACAAACAATATTGAAATTGCTACTAGCTCCTTACCTTTATATAACTTTAATTAGCATGGGAGAATTATTATCAATTATTTGTAGACAGTTTAAATCCGTAAAGCGAAGGTTTAAATCCACAAGTGTAATGTAGTTTCCTAAAAACACCTGCCTTATATAAATAACATTTCAAGTGGTGTGGACTACTTGTTCCATATCCAGCTAAGTAATACAGGCATACACGCAGAACCGAATGTCAGTAAATCCAAAATCATAAAAATGTCATTTGCACTCCAACAAGATATATTATGGATCAGACGGTAATGAGATGTCATCAATCATAAGGTTCTATACACACGTACAGAACAGATATTATGAAAGTGCTGAATTTTCATTGTTAATGTTAACATTTATTATAAACTCTCTACTATATTGGAGGGGGAAGTTAGCTTTAAATACTAAAATGAAGTGCATAAACTATGTGAATGTTTTATTAGAAACGGCTAGAGCTTGCATGGTTTGTTAAATCAAAGTAATTAACTACAGGGTGGTCCATATCTTTTTGCTCTTCCACTTCAACAGAACCGTGGAGAGGTCGGAGAACCTGAAATACTGCAATATAAATTTTGAAAATAATATTGCAGAGAATTTAAATCTGCCGTTTTGTATTATCAGTTGAGCTCCATGAATTCCACGTTGTATTAGCTACTGAATGAGTTTCTTGAAAACATATACTTTATATGCGTGTGTCTGAAGTGTTCATAGTAGATGGTTCTGGAATACCCTGTACAAATATTTAAAATAGTTAAGTAGTCTGGGTATTTCTTTATTTCATTCTGATTCCAGGTAGGTGAGCTCGGGTCCTGGTCCTGTTTTCTCCAGACGACAGGAAGAGATTGATTTGTCTCATCTTTCACATATACTACACGAGAAAGTTCTGGGTTGCAGAACACAGACATGACCCTTAAAATTATCAGGTAGTTTTGGTTGATGAAATTAAGTCTGACGTTATTTGACTCAGGTCGAGATTTCATTCAGTCAAACTTGTGTCTTCAAAGTCAATCAATGCAGTCAAGCCAATACTAACGATAATGGAGAAGTTCTGGTTTCAATAATATTAGGCATTCATACTCGTACACAACACTTTTGCAAAAGCTATAATGAATATTGTGCATTTAATTTATTTGCAGTTTGTCCGTCTCAATTACAAGCTCAAATAATCACTCAATAATTAAGTCCATTAAAATTCTGGTAAAATCCTAACCTTATATTTAATCAAATAAGTCTTCCAAATTTAAATGAAAATCTCGTTTTTAAAACAGAAATCATAATACCACGGATGCTGTGAGGAATATTGAAATTTGTGAACCTGACTTGGGGAACCAGCCTCACACTCACAACATGGAATTTCATATACCTCATTTTATAGCACACAAATACTGGGTTTCATAACAAGGTTCCGTAAAATTGGAGGTGCGAAGTTAGTTCTTCATTTCATAAAATTCAATGCACTGTGAGAAAGAAATTAAATACATTCACTGTTATTCTCCCCGTATGTAATGCACGGCCAAATATCACCGCGTGTTTCTCACATTAGGCTGATTTAATTGCTCTAATATACATTTAAAGTATGTGCCAAAAGTTATTTCGATATCCCTAATAGATTAATTCCATAAAATTGGAAATTATTATATGTTAAGGACCCACATATTTATCAGAGAATGTACAGTGCGTTCCAAATGAATATACCCGGTTTTAAAAATTCATGGTTTCCAAAAACTGGACCAAATTTTTAAAAAAATTATTGAAATTTCGGACTTGATTTGACTTGTTTTTTTTTACCATTTTGACATTTTTTGATTAGTGAAGGATATTCTCGCTACAGTGGCCATTCTTATTTTTACACTGATGGGGACTAACAATGTTATTAGTATTCGGCATTTCGAAGGTTTGGAACTGCATTCCACTGTTCGTCGGTATTTCTTTTCAAATCGTCTCGATATCCAGAAAATATCATTTTTAAAATCTTGTTTCTCAAAGTTTCGATATTCAGAATTCCAAGATTTTTTTTTAAATTCAGAGATTTTACACATTCGAAATATCGTATGGCAATAACGTTGGTAGGCTCAGGGAGTGTAAAAATAAGAATACCGTTTATAGCGAGAAAACCCTTCACTAACCGAAAGGTGTCAAAATTGTTTAAAACAATAAGTCCTCTCGAAATTTCAATACAAATATTTTTTTTGAAAATCCAGGCCAAATTCTGGAAACCACGTATTTTTGAAACCGGGTATATTCATTTGGAACACCCTGTAGAAATACTTCCAGAGAAAAACGGTTTGCGATTTTTACGGAATGACTGTTCCAGAAATAGCATTTGTACTATTTCGTAAGAATCATCAAGACTTTTTGAACACCCGCCGGCTCTTGGCCCTTAGGTATCCAACGCGAATCGGGTTTAGCCATAGATTAACGAAAGAAGAGATAGTCAGGCTTCATATACTCCACGTCCAAGATTATTTTTAGTTCCCGCTCAGTTTTTACTTAATTTTTACTGACTCATGGAACTTGTAGTAGGTGTCGCGAGAGTAGCTCGCGAGTTGTAGCTCTCGCGACACCTACTACAAGTTCCATGAGTCAGTAAAACCTAAGCGGGAACTAAAAATAATCTTCGACGTGGAGTACATGAAGCCTGACTATCTCTTCTTTCGTTAATCTATGGTTTAGCCTTCCATGTAAATTCCGGATAAGACTTTATTAAGTCTCCGCTGGATGGAATGGAAGAAATTCCATCTGACTAGACATTTTGATAATTCGCAAAGTACATGTTTGTTATCCACTGGAATACTCGAAATTATTTGAAATATTTGAGCTCGGAAAAAGGTGTAGCAGGCACGGCCTGGGCACACGGACATGTCACTGTGATGGGAGGTTTTCTGTCATCGGGGTGTAAACGAGTTCAAGATCACACGTGCGCGCGTTTCATCGCGGTATCTCAACTGATGGATCCAGCTAGACCATTCCTTCTCTTAATGACAGAAAGTCCCAGGGCACCATAATTAGAATAGTCTGTGTAGCTTGATTATACTTTATAATACTTGTTCAGTCTTGGTTGTTTGAATTGTAAACTGTAATTGTAAATATTAACTTCTTATGGTGTATTCCTAATTAAACAATGAACTCGCATATTCTGTAAGTCTGTGTGCAGGGGGTAGCACTCTAGAGAAAAAACAGACAAACAAATCTTTACCACACAAGACCAATACCGCAAGATTGCCAATCTAACGAGGGGACCGGCTGGGCGGACATTTTTAGAAAAACCTGTAGTCAGCACCACTAAATTCTGATACGATTTGAAATGTGAAATGGTATGTTACTCCACCCACAGTTAAGTTTCAGGCCAGCAATGTTGACCTTTCTGTTCAATTCTGAAAGTGTAAATGAGTCTAGCCAGTATGTTTGTCCTTCGCCTCCCGTTCCTTCACAGGACGGAGGACGGAGGACGGCCAATCCTCTCGCACAAATACTTCCGGATTTCAACACTAGGTCAACTTTGATAACCCAAATCTGAAATGCGGGTGGAATGACAATACCATTCCAGAGTTCAAATTGCATGAATTTCAGATTTTTTCTAAACTTATCCGCTGTAAGTAAATCGAATTATCCATATTGTCAGGGTTAGTTGAGACCTTGTGTCCTTGAAGCACGGTGAGATAGGAGTGTGTAGTGGAAGGATTGGAGAGGTAGGTGTATTTTGCCTAGGCGGCACCACTTGAGTGCGTCTGGAAGTCGTGGTCGTGGACGGTGGTCCAGAGTTCCTCCAAGTCCTAGTCCGTGGAAGACTCCTCCTGTGCTCAGATCAGTTGTTCCAAGGGTGAGTCAAGGGTTGACTAGAGGTGAGTGACATAGCGGTTATTGCGCGGTGTTGGTAGGTGCGCTTCCTTTCAATCGCTGCCCGCCTGATGAGACCGGAAGGTCGAAACTTGTTGTTGGGCTACTTTTAACGTTATTAGTGAAACACGCGGCGCGATCTGCGACACGTATCCGACAATATCAGTCTCAATTATATTCAAATAGCAAACAATCGATCAGATAAAAAGTGTCTCGAAAATTACCACTCATTAATATGTGTCAGTCCCAGTTACCATTTCTTACGAATTTTTCAAAATTATGTAAATTCGAATTTGTGAAAATGGAGAGTTCTCTTCACATCTTGACAATTCTACAATATGCAAATTAATTCCAACTTTGTTTTTCTGAAAATCTGACCGAAGAAAATCTGAATTTTAAAGCTATCAAATTGCAAAAACTAAGTACATTTTTACTTAGAAAAGTGAGTTATAACAGCGAGAGTGTTCTGCAGATAAATAGAACTAAAACTGTTTTTGTATGTTTACAGGCTTTCAATTGATCAAAGTTTGTCCGCTATGTCAACTTTGGAATCAGGACTCGAAAATGACTGGAAACTTCAGCCGAATGTTGAATTGAGAGTAATTCTAACAAGGTTGCACCCAAGAGCAGTTAATGGTGACGTCAACTGCAAAGGATTAAGAAATGTTGGAATTCCAGTATCAAAAAGTTCATCGCGCACAAGAAAGAAGTCCCATCAATGTCCAGCATGCCGAAAATCATTTCATTTCAATTGTTCATTGAACGCGCATTTTAGAACTCACACGAATGAGAAGCCGTACAAATGCCCTCTGTGTGAAAAATCATTCTCGCAGTCCTCACATTCGTTACAGCATTTAAAAATTCATACCGGGGAGAAGCCGTATAAGTGTCATCTGTGTGACTATGCCTCTACTTGGAAACGGAATTTGAAACGACATTTCGGTGTCCACGAAATACCATACAAATACCCTGTTTCTTTAAAATCATACTCTCGCTTACGGAATTCAAAAATCCATATAAAAACTCATACAAGCGAACAATCAAAATCATTTGAGTGCAGGATTTGCATGAAGACTTTCTTGAGATCCGGAGAATTAACTTGTCATATGAGAACTCACACGAAGGAGAAACCATTCAAATGCCCTATGTGTGAAAAATCATTCTCGCAGTACTCGTGTTCGTTGCAGCATTTAAGAATTCACACCAGGGAGAAGCCGTATAAGTGTCATCTGTGTGACTACACCTCTACTTGGAAACGGAATTTGGAACGACATTTAGGCGTCCACGAAAATCCATACAAATGTTCTGTTTGTTCAAAATCATTCTCCCATTTACGGACTTCAAAAATACATATGACAATTCACACAGGAGAACCATTTAAACCACTTGAGTGCAGGATTTGCGTGAAAACTTTCTCGCAGTCCGGAGGTTTGACAGAACATATGAGAACTCACACGAAGGAGAAACCGTACAAATGTCCCGTTTGTGCAAAATCATTCGCAGCTCAATCCAATTTTATCAGACATTTAAAAACTCATTGATCAGAGTTCACTCATTTGTAAAATATCCGGTGCTTAGAATTGGTGAGGCTGACTTACCCTGCCATTGCTTATTTTTTACTCAAATTAATGGGCTAACTTTAAGAGTACTTCGAGGTAGGACAATTAAGATATAATTATATGTAGTTGTGCTAGTTGTGTTAATTTATCAAATAAATATAAATACGTATCCGTGTTGTATTTCATGAAAAATGACGCAGAATGTAGAATAATGTATAAGACAACAAGGTCTACATAATACGCAATAATGTTTTGTCGAGCTGAACGAAAGCATTTTGTGAATAAAATTATCAAGTAATATTGACGAAGAGCAGTGATTATAAACCCAGAAAATTTTATATAACCTACTACAATATCAGGCTTGGGTCAATTACAAAATACAATTACAATTACGTAATTGTAATTAATTACTTTGAGAATCCCAGCTGTAATTTGTAATTGTAATTAAGCACTTTAGAAATTGAGTGTAATTGTAATTAGTAACTGGAATTACGTGTTTTTTAATTACTTTTACAATTACTTAAAATTTTGACCATCAAATACAAAGACGGAAATATTATATTATCAGACAATAATCATTTCGAGAAGTAATTTGAGTTGTAATTTGTAATTGTAATTGAAATTAATTACTTTTCCGTTTTTTGTCCACGTAATTGTAATTTTAGTTAATTACTTTCGAAATTTCTCCATGTATTTGTAATTATAATTAATTACAATCAGAAATGAGGATGTAATTTGTTATTAATTACATTTTTAAAGTAATTGACCCAAGTCTGCCTGTGATTGTTTAATCCAGCTCAACTCATTGTCATTGTCCGAGTTTCATTCTCTTGATTTTCAATAAGATATCCATTTTATTTTATTTCCATTTCATAAAGCCTTGTATTTCTTAAGGGTTCTAGTGAGAATTAGACGTTTGGGATATTCAGGGGTTTGTTCTTAATTCATTTCATATTCTTTTATCGAAATATTCACCCCTGAAGAAGTTCGTTACTACGTCCCACAACTTAGTGGTTGTAGCAGTTCTTCTACCTATACTTCAGGAAGAAAGTTGAACTAACTGATGATTGATGAAGCAGACAGTGTATTTTTTTATTTTAGATAATGTGCGCTACCGTCGGGCATAATACGGGGTGAATGCTAATTGATTCAACAAAAACTGAAACACGAACTCAAACGGTTAGGTTCCGTCGTTTCCTCAATTATTCTCACCATGAGCTAAGGAAGAGATAAATTATGTGAGTCCTTAATTTAAGAATCTTTCGAAGTCCCACCTGCATGACCAAATGGATATGAACGACATTTTTGGCTTGAATATTGTCTTTAGTACATATACATTTTGTGTACACTAAGGAAAGAGTCAGAAAAATAATTCAAAATATTCCTTAGGAGTGTCATGTAGTCTTTGTTCTTTATTTATGACGCTGCTTAGTCAAGACTCTGACGTTCAGCATATACAGTGGTAGAAATACTTGAAGACTTCAAATAAGGAACTTACATTTTGTTTCTATACTCTGGCACAAAATTAATTCCAATCAGATGAGAGGAATCGTACAAATGAGTCAGTTTCAGGTGTTAACGTAAATACGGCATTTCGGGAGAAAATCAACACAAACTGCGGTGGTAATCAAAGTGTGAAGTGGATTGCTTTGATTTGCCCCGTGCAAATACAAGTTCCATCACCGCCGTAATAGCTACGTCTTCTAACATTACAGGACTCAGCTGTTGAGGAAAATGAGAAACTGATGGAGTCCTTCCCGCAGTACATGTGCCAGGAACTGGCGAGCTGCGCTGTCGGCTTGTCACGGATGAAAATGCTCCTTGTACCCTTAATAATGTAAAAGATTCCTTCAATTATCAAATCAGAAGCAAAATTAGCACTTTGAAAATACTTACATTGACCGTAAGTTTGACAATGCAACACACACCCTTAGGAACATACACGGCTTCATTCAAGTCGAATATGGTTGAAGACTTGGGTCGACGTTTCGTGTAGATTATGGCTCTTGGTCGGTTAACCGAATAAACAGAGATCGTGAACCGTTCTAATCCTGCCGTCTGTTCGAATAATTCTATCGCTGTTACCCGAATATTCATACTCGCTGTGAATCTGAAAAGATATATACAATATAATTTTTACGGTCTTCCGGACTGTGCTGTGGAAGTGAAAATGTTAATCACCGGTATTCTGGCTTGCACATTTCTTCCGGGTATCCGTATCTTCCATATACACCAGACTTTATATTTTCAATACTTGTAACATTCTGGTAAGGGCTGACAGTGTAAATGGTTGCTGACAATCTTTTAATCCTGCTGAACGGAAGTTGTGGAAGTTCCGATCTGACAATAAACCACATCAGAAATTTTGTCAACAAAAGTCGTACATGAGATTACTCGAAATAAAGAAAGTGCAGGAATACCGACTACCAAAAATGTTAGGTTCTGTTGTATTGAAACCCAGCCTCATTATGGTCAAGTTTATAATTTGGAAGCTTATTTGAATTCAAACTTACTCTATTTTTGAGCCATGATTGAAGTATATGTAGATCCCATCTATCTCACTGTCACTTAAAAGTCCCCTGTGCTTTCCTATCACTTCATCCGTAAATTCTTGTGGACTCATTGTGGGGAAACGGATTAAATGGATCACCTCATTCAAGACGATCCGTTTATTCTCGATTGTGCATTGCATATTCTGCATGCGGCATTTGTTTTCTGCCCATCTGCAATTGAATACTTCAATTTTAGTGACTGTTCGATCCTCCATACGAGTGCAACGCAGTATCTATGTGTTGCTGAGCAACTTTGGAAATTTAACCTTTGGTGACCTGGGTCAAGGCCACCCTCTGATACCAACTTTGTATTGCATTTATGCACGTTTCAGACCATTCTGAGCAACTTTGAAAATCTGACATCTGGTGACCTGTGTCAGAGGTCACCTGGAGAAGTCATATTTACACTTCGTGACTGTTATGACCTTGTATACCTACCCTGAAAATTTCGTTGAAATCCGTCAAACGTTTACTGCATGAAAAGTGTTGACGGACGGACGGACAGACAGACGGACAACACATTCACATAATGTATTGCTTACGCAACACATAATAATTAACTAATCTCCAAGAACACGTGATTTAGAACATAGACTAGACTTCAAGCATTTTCTACCTCATGACTGCATGAAATACTGAGAGTTCATCCGTCGTCACCAGCTCGTCCTTTTGCAAGAGAGTGCACAATGTGTCCACATCAATATGAATAAACCCAGGATCCTGGAGCACTGGTTTTCCATATCTTAAGAATTCGCAAAATGCTTATTAGTTAATATGTACGTATTTCATGGCAATTAAAATAGAGTAATTAATGTTACTGTAAAATGAATTCCAAAGCTTTAGACCGTAGAGCTTCTTGTTCCAATCTCGTTGCAACTTGATGGATGTGAACAACATTTTTGATGTCCATGACAGATTTTAAGAGGTCGGAACATTTTGTTGCGAGTTCCGGTGTATTGTATTTGTGAGCCAAATAGAGAACTTCCGCCGCTTCATGTCTAGTCACAACAAACTCGTTCGCGTACAAAAACTGCGGTAAATGAACGAACAGATTCATTTGCAATCACCTTGGCTGTAGAGACTAACTAATAATACTAAGGAAATATGTCTCATTACCTTGAGAAACATTTGGAAAGATTTTCCAGAGATTTCTGGAACTTCTATTCGGCAGTCTTGACCACTCTCCCAACGTTCAAACATTGCTTCAAAAACCGGTGACCTCGCCATTAGAATCAATTTGTGAGCTTCAATTTTTTCTTCCTCATCATCCCCAACCACAAAAGTCACGTCCGTCAATTTCTTCGATTTGAGCAAATATGAAGTCGCATCTTGAATTGTTTTGCAGGAAACTTGCCAGTCCGAATCCATTTTGTATTTCAATTTACTTTTTCAGTAACGATTACGAAAATTGAAACTGAAAATTCAACTGTCTTGATACTTTTTGTTCTGACTCTGACTGAGTTCTTTTTCTGAATAAGTTCAGTAGTTGTTAGTCCGACTTTATTGAAAAGATAGTGAAGGGAAGAAAGAGGACTGGAAATTTTTCTTCTCCGTTCTGGAAGGGCTAAAAATATAACATTTGCATAAATATATTGCACGTTAACTGCAAGGCAACAACTATGTTACAGACATTCCATAAAATATTATTGAAATATGTAGCCCCTTTGCAGGTAAGTATGGCCAGGTCACGATTACGTTACTACAAGTGACCTCGTTATTATAAAAATCAGCAAATGCTTTCTGGGATTTTTTTTTTTTGAACCAAATCTTTTATTCAGTCTCCGCTTTCCATCAAAAATTGCCCACAAGACACGGA
>JAQFYE010003507.1:0-15143 GCA_034694305.1 Protaphorura glebata
GAAACTCAAAAGTGCACATCATTGAATATTCGTCTACTTCATTGGCTTCATTTTAAGCCATGTCCCGGTCGAATCGGTTAATCCGATCGACGGAATAATGAAATCAAATAGGGGGAAATACTTCTGACTCACCCTGTATTTTACATAATGCCAAAGGTCGCACCAGGCTCATAATGAAAACACGGTAATTTATTGGGCAAAGAGGATTTTTATTTCTTGGAAGAAAAGCAAATATTACAGATGTAAGGCAAAATTAAACGAAGGTGTGAAAACGAGTGGGTAACCTTATGAAGACCTTGACCATAATTAGCAAGAAATTAACCATTGTTGTGCGCTTGAATGAAATTTTTGAGCTTCCGTTGACACAATTACTTTCTGACTAGGTAGGTTTGGTCTTGATTTGCATTTATTTACCAAAAATTAATGCAGTTTATTCCCTTGACGAGATCCGTAAGATACACATTTACTCATGTGGTAATCTCCCGAACTGCTTTTTGGACTGTAAAATAATATTTGCTCTTGACCTATCCACAAATAGCTGTATTATTTTAGTCAGAGGTTTGTCCACATTAAAATGAATCATCTCGATTTTATCTCCAATATCATATCCAACATAATTCATAATATAAAACCTAATTATTAAAAATACGATTTCACGGTTTATAATAATTCAGCTCAGTGGTCTCGAAGCAAATTCACTCTATTCTTTGCTTCCCTTCCCTTTCCAAGTTATACAAGCCTGGCGTCCTGAGATCATTTGTTCCTAAAAATCGAATTCTAAAATCGTCCCAGAGGAAACGTCGCAAGAGAGACCTTATGGTATAATCAAACGAATGGTAAATTAAAATGGTTAACAAAGAGGATCGATTTTGGCATCAAACTCGGAGTAACACTCGCCGTGCCTAGTGCATACCTCGTTAGTGTGTTGTTGAGTTTCAAAGGTTTACGTCATAATTGTTTTTGTTTGAATCGCACTAAACACTTGATTAGAGGAGGATTAGCACCTAATTATGTGCAGCTCCTCTTCGTATTGTCCATTCGTTCGTAGTATTCCAGTATTTCTAATAATTTGTAGCGCTGACTCATTCATACAAATACTTCTTTGTTAAGATTCTATGAATTGAAACTGGTTTTCAGAAATACACACGCGATTATCAAATTAACCTATCCTTGCTTAAAATAACAAATTATATTTTTCGCTCGGACGAAACGTAAAATATTTTATGGAAAAATGAAATAACAATGTCACTAATTTACAGAGCAATCATTGTACATGTGCCTTACATTCACGGATCAATCAATCTGCAACGGAGTTGATGACTCCAGTAACATTGAAAAGTCAAATCGAAACAGACAATTTGAACTTTCATAAGTTTTCTCCTTGTCTTAGCTAATTTTTCTTCTGAAGGTCGTTGACATTGTTGTGTATGTGGGAAATTTTCGTATCGACATATAATAGCACATATGAATTTATATTACTCAATCAAAATTTTTGTCGGTAATATTACAATCACGTAATACATCTTCTTGAAACGAATAAAGTCTAAAGGAGCATGTCGAATTAATCAACTGTTTAATCCTAGATGGGTCCTGTCAATTGGTAGCTCGTTGGTCCCGAAAATTCCGTAGCACCGTGGTTTAATTGAAGCTATAGATAGTCTGAATTTAGTTTATGCTAATGAAGATTTGTTGTTCACGAATAATGCACGCGTTAATATCCGAATTCGTTGTTTTACATTCCTGACACATTTCTTACGAGACCTGAATTTTCTACCAAGACCATTCCTTCAGATTTCATTTAAACAGACAGTCAAAGCGAATATTAATATATTACGTAGTCAACACTGTAAGCTGTCTTGAATGGTCGGAATCAGGATGAACGTGTGATTTAATGTGAATGTAACACCATATAAGTATTTATTTGTCAAATCCAATTTTTTTTATAAATCGCCTGCAATATTTTCCACTATACAAAATAGTTCGAACAAATTCTTATTTGGCAGAAATTAGACAAGGAATGACGCCCCTGTCTAAGTCTGCGATTTGATGAAATGCGGCTGGCGAAAGCGACATGCTTCGACCTTCCACGTATGGCCCAAATTCAGTTATTTTGACGACCACGGATCGTCCATCATCCGCATTTTGGACCGTCGCAAAAGACCCGGGCGGCAATGTCCGATGAGCAGCAGTGAAAGATAATTGATTGGGGATGCCAATGGCTTCGGAAGTCCCTGACCCTAACAACTGCAATTGTCCAGTTTGTCGGCCTCCTTTCAGCAGGTTAATTCTTCCTGTCATCTGCATTTGTTCCATGTTAGAAACCGGAGAATTTGACATCTCGTGCCATGCACACTCTCCGTATTCTACAATTAAAAAATATCACGAAGAAAATTGTAAATTATGTTTCATCAGCAATATTCAGGTCAGGACGGCAGTTGATTTGTTAGAAAGTAAGCCACAATAATCCAGTACAATAAAAGTTAATGTATAACTTTGTATTTTACTATCAAGTTTTGTAAATCGCTACTTTTTGAAGGCACCAGGCTATGGCTTACTCTAGATGACAATCTAAAAACGTTAACAAATGCTAAAATTTATTAAAAAAAGTGTTTGTGAAAAACTACTTAATGATCAATTGGAAAGTGCTTGTATAGTTTTGGAAACTGATCTACACAGAATTGAGGGATGTCCATGAACATATTATGTGTCTGTTAAGAAATTACTTATTGACTTGTTTTCAAAACTAGTGTCAAAACTGAACACTCCGATTACTCTTATTATTTTTTAAATGTCGACTAATTTTGCGTAAGCAGTTGGGCAATAGCCCGCATAAGGGAAATTCTTCTGTGTCCTGTCCTGCATACTAATAATTAAACACTGTCTGTACCTTGAACGTAATGTGGAATAAAGGAAATGTTGAATTGAAAAAAAAAATTGTACTATGCTAGTGGTCATCTTGTCCAGTCAAGCGTACAAATTGAAATTAAAATTGAAAATAGGTTATGTAACATTGTCGATGTTCATACTATCACAAAAAAAGTGAAAACGTAACCTCACATGATAATTTGGCAATGTCGAATATGTACGAAAGACTAGTCAAAATCGAAACGCATTGTCATTACTCCAATTCGTTTTGTTTATTTAACAAATGTGTCAAATTCAAATCAAAGAAAAAGCTCGCATGTTTTACCCTTCACTCAACTCAACCAGTTGTATCCACATACACGTTATACGTACACGCATTAGATCATACTGACAAAATGCTTTTAATTATTTCAAGTTTCAATTTACCTGAATTCCCAACTCCAATTTCTTGGCGTCCACCACGGTGCTCGTTAGAGCTGGTCCCGAAAAATAATTCTGAAAAACTGAACGATGAAATAATAGGCATGCAAAGTAGTATGATCAAACTTGTTGCAAGGAATAATTTATTTGAATTTGGGTAATACATTTTGTTATTTTGAAAATATATTTTAAAAAAAATACGATTTAATTTTGTTATTGTTGGTGCCGGAAATTGACACAGACTGGTGAATTTCAACTGACACGAATGTTTGAGAGACACTCACTTTTGTAATATAATTTTGTTGACTGACCTAGTGCCCATAAGACGTCAACTCAATGAAATACTTAAGGTCTGGAGTAGGAGTACCCGTACCCGTATCCGAACGTTTCATCTGCTCAGATTTAAAACGAAAGGGTCCCTTTGGTCATTCAAGAGTAAGGTCATTTATGAATTGAGGGCAAAGGGCTGTCAGGTCCTTTCAATTGGCAACCTTGACTCTCGTTTGTTTGTGTATTTAGTACAAGTAAGTAGGTCAAGTTCACGAAATACAGCAAGGGTAGTTCAGATTCAGATAACCCAATTCATATACTCCAGACCGCAACTTGAGCTTGAAGGTGCACAGATAAAACTGAATTCACTTATTCGGTTGGAATCTATGTAGACATTGACCATGAAAATATCTCGCCCTGCGAGGGTTAAAACAAATTTTAAATACATTAAGACCATGAGGCATGAGGACTTTGAAGATCTAAAATCTATTTAGTACCTTTGAATGGGCCTCTGGTCATATCAAATAAATTCTCTTCATTCAAATCTATTTAGTTAAAAGTCATGCTTGGTGCTCCCGGGTTGACATTAGCAAATAACTCGCTAGAAAATGTATATCTCGCTTATTTCAGACCAGATGAAGAGGGTTTAAGTGACCCTGTTAATTAATTTTATTTTGGACCTGCTTGACTGTGGATTTGGCGAATTCAGATTGAAAGAAAACTATGCAAAAATATAACGATAAAAAGAGCCGCGTATAAAAAATCCCTGCAACGTATTTATAAAATTGAGTTAAGTTATCGGAGCCATTGTCTTGTGCATATCCTAAACGAACTACGATTGCTTTAAATTGATGAAGATAAAATAAAGCAGAGAATATGTAATTACAGATTTGTCATTGCTAACATATTCTTAATACTGATGCTTTTGGTTGTAAGGCAACAATCAATGATTATGTCAAAACATATATCAGTTTATTCTCTTCTCAATTTCTCTGAGCTTTGCCTTCAACGACTTTCGTTATGATGCCAAGTTGGATAAATATTAGAAGTATATGCAAAAATTTCAGGATTTGAAAATTTGAATAATTTTTACTAGTACACGCTTTAACTAAATTCGAAGATTTAAACAGTTCCGGTTTCATTGAACGAAACACAAGAAATCACATTCATTGTACATTTAGTTGATCACGTGACCATTTTGGTGTTTTAGGAGTAACAAATACAATTGAAAACATTTATTTTCTCCTATTCTTGAAAAATACTCCAACAATTCACTTCGTTTATTTAATTATGCAGTTTCATAGTCAAAGTCGAAGTCTTCAAGCGAATTATTTTCTTGTTCGTTTTCATCAGAATCACAGGGACCCCAACGAAGTAACGTCAAATCTGCAAAATAATTTGTTTAATTATATTCACGGGCATTGTTTAAAAATAAAGCAACAGAAATTGTTATTTAAATCAAGGATCAAATCGCTTGATTTCAACCAAATAATGTTAGTATAAATTATTTCTATAAAACAATAAAAATATTTTCTCTATACCTGGCATTCTCTTTTGACCGCAGAGGAAATAACATCCATTGTCGTATGTCTTTTTATCTGAACCGCAATGTGGATCGTAAAAGTGGTCAACACAAAGGCAACCGTGTTGTCGAATGGATTTCTCTGAATCTCGTTTTTTATGCCCCGTCACAATTTCGTACTCATACTTAAAAAAATATATTAAAATTCAAAATAGTAGAACACAAAATTGAGTAAATCAGAGCCATGTTATTTCAATTATGGGTTTTAATTTAGGACATTTGCCTCTATGAAAATACTATTTTACTATCAGTCCCACCATCAGAATCCTAATATTGTTTAAAATTTTAAACTACCTACTGGATGATAATTTTATTAAATTGGATTTGAGATAGATTACATTACTTTAATTATTTTTATCTTTAAATGCCGGAAACTTTCACATTATAGTTACAATAATTCCAAATCAAATCAAAATCAGACAAAGGATGCCGCAATTGAACTGATTATCAATTTTTTTCAATTTATTATTAAATTAAAAGAATCTCACGTCTTTGGCATTATCAACACCGCCGAAATGTTGCCGACCCCGAAGAATCGCTTGTTCCTTCGTAGGCATTGCGGACATGACTTGCGAGATCTTAGAACAAATAAAAAATGTCAAAACTACACCAAGGAGATTCTGCATTTTTGGATAACTGTTCAATTTTAAATCATTTTATTTTGTTACTGCACTTTTCCTCAGTCCATTTGTCTAACTTCGTTCACAAGTTCACGTACATATCACAAGCTGAAAGGGTAAATCGAGTTTATCGTAGTTTTCCTCATTAACGACCCGTTGTGCTTGTAAATTGTAGCATTCTGAGCATGACTACTTTGGGAATTTCCTTAATTCTTAAGAAAAGAACGTGTGGAAAATTATTTTAGGACTGACTGGAGTTCAAACTTCATTGACTAACTGCAATATCACTTTTTCGTTTCTACTGTAAATGTGTGGTATCAGATAATGTGCCTCGAGTTTATAATTATCATTGAGCGCGGTGAATATAAATTTCTAATTAAGACTAATTAGAACATAATTAACTCGTAATAATTAAAATCGAATTATCCGACTCATTTAGTCTCATGGTCCAGGGTGCATTGAATACAGTAGGACATAAAATTATTCAATGCACAGTGCGCGCGCCTGCCACGGTCGGCATTTCTAAATCAGCATATATTATGACAACTACACACAACCTTTGAGATCATTTTCAAGATTAAGGAGTGTTAACGTGGAATATTTACTGAGCAGCAAATAGATAAACTTAAAGCGAAACATAATTTTGGGAATAAGCCATAAAGCTATACTTCAGTAAAATGAAACTTGGATTAACTCTTAACATAAACCATTCGAATGGCGCATTAAAATTTGCAAATAAAAACATCAACTGTCTACGGTTGACATCACAGTTTTTTTCAATTAATCACATATACGAAAGACTTGCTTCTCTCGAAAATCCGCCAGAACTTTTTTTCACTGGCAGGATCTGCCAAGATGCACACAACGAATTTTCAAGTATGATGGCTGCGCTGGTTGGATCTTACGTGGAATTGTGGAGAAACTAAAATTATTTTCTCATATTTTGGCTTTGAGAGTGGTGGGGCAATATGTTACCGACCACCGCATGTTTCCTCAAGTTCTTGCAAGTTCAGTTGTGCGACACTTCTCTTCAAACTTCTCCGTAATTTCAAAATATCAGTATTTCCTTTGCGGGGAATAAATAAATAGATTCAGGAGGAAGTTCTTATCTGCTGCAAAAGGTATTTTAAATTCGTGAATCCGAATTATGGATTTTATACAAATGTTACTAACATAGCCAAAATAAGATCAAACCACCATAAGTACACAATGTTTTACTTATTAAATTTAAACTTTACTTTTACTTTTTCTTCCTAATGAAATTTGCAAGCAAAGTACAAACCATGCCTAAACGCATTAAATTAAATGCTTAATAAGCTAAGCCCACTTGAAGCATGTAATTTTTTTTTATTCAGTCCGGTCGCCGATGAGTCCGGAGGTTCCGGTGACGTCTGGGTCTGATATTATGGTTTTCGGGTTCTTCGCCCTGTGCGTTGATTGTCATCGACGCTCTTACTTCAGATCTGATTTTAAATAAAATAGATTAGAATAATTTGAATCAAGCTAATCTTTAATTTTTCTTTGTTGGGCAGATCATATTAAGAGAGATCAGATCATTTTTCTAATTAAATATGAACTTCTTATGAAACTTACTTCTTTCCCGAAGTCTTGCGATGACGCCTGGGTCTGAAGTTGCAGTTATCGTCAGGTTTTTCTCCCTGTGAGTTTTCCATCTCTGAAGTTTTTACTTCAACTCTGTTTTTAAATATAACAGTTTAGATCAGTTAAGTTAATCTTTCGAATTTTGTATAAAAGTTGCTAATGAAATGCTACAGCATTTGGACATTAATGTGAAATCAACTCGCTCTATTTTTCGGGGCTTCCGGGGCCGCGAAGCTTTAGTGCCCATCAGGTCTGAATTGACCCGGATTGGAGAACCTTGTGCCTCCCGTTTTTCCTCTGCCCGGTCAAACCTCTCTTTGGCAGTGACCACTTCCGGGTCAATCTCGCTGGCGCTGACCAGTTCCGATTCGGCCTTAACCCCTTCTTCCACCCGTTCCTTCTTAGTAATCTTTGTCCACTTTTTACTGATGACTTGTCTCATGCTCCTGAGTAAGAAAAATATCCGGAGTTATTTTATTAACTTGAGTCAAGACCATACAAATATTATTGTATACCAAATTAAACATTAGTTCGAATTAATTACCGAAAGCATGACGATGGAATACTCTCACCACTGACCTGTGGTTTTGACTTCTGTCTGGGCTGGAGTGTATCCGTGAACATGACACCAAACCCAGACGGAATTATTTCCACTGAACTCTTTCTGCCCAACTTGAGAGCATTTTTAAAAGTCGTCCACTTTGATGGCGGTGGATCCGCCTCCAAAATAGCTACGCCGAAGTCCCTTTCAAGGACCGGGACAAGGCGCTGTTCGAAACTCCACCTACTCATGTTTCCTGTGATGGAAGCTGACAGAATTGGTGGGATGTGTTCCCCAGTTGGCAGTGGCCAAGCGTCGTCACCGAACAGAGCTGGATCTTCATGGCTCTCTTTAGACTCGAGTTCCGGGCGATGCAATGTTTCCAGCGGAATAACTTTACCACCGCGTTTGATTCGAAGATATTCCCTTTTTGCCTCGTTGAATTTCACAATATCCGTGATTTTCTCCTGTGAAGGGGTCAATTCGAAGTCTTCACGAATGAAATTCAACCTCTCTAAGGCTGCAGGTGAAATACTTCGGGGATCGAAAGGTAGAGGTCTTCCAGGATACCAGGACCACCCTCGCTTGTGGTTCCTGAGGAATTTCCTGAATTTCACAATTAAAATGTTAGCGTTTACATTAATTTCGAAATATGAAAAGTTTTGGATTTGTATACCTTCCGGATTTCTCCGGTTTGTCTCTGTCCGTGATTCTCGGCAAAGTTCTATCTGGTACTAAGACTTTCCGAGGTTCTCTTTGCCCCTGTGGGATATTATGTTTTGATATGTCATAAAATCCGGACTTTCGTGACAGTGGCCGTGGAATCGTAGTCTCATCGGTGCGATTCTTCATCTCGGAAATCGAAGACTTCTGGATTTTTACTGACTTGGCGGACGGCTCATTTCTCAGCGGATAAGAAAATCCTTGTCTTCTACTAGTCGGTGGCCGAAGAAGTTTCGCATAACGAGTACGATCTTCGATGTCGGATGTCTCAGAGGTTCTGGCATTTACAGAGTTTGATGATAAGTCGTCGTTTAATGGCTCAGAAATGTCAAACTCAATATTTCCTGGTGGTTGCGGAATATTAATTTTAAGCTCATTCGCCAGAACTTTGTCAGCGGTGACCTCCAAACCCCCTTCGCCATCTTCAATCAAGGAAGCAGTGACTTCCTTTGGATTCTCTTCCTCCGAGTGAGTTGGTATACCGTCGCTTTCAGTCGCATTCCTGGGAGCCGGATGAACTTTCGAGACCGACCATTGACGGTTCTTCAAACTCCAGAAGTTCCACCAAGCCGGTGGAGACTCCGGACGAGCACTTTCTGTTCCGCCCGAACATTCAGGGACATCCATCCTCAATGTCGATTTGTTCGGCTTTGTGGCCAACACTTCCGTTTTTGAAGAACTACTAGATTTTTTCAGTACCCACTTGTTCCACCAAGCAGGAGGAGTCTCTGGACGAATGTTCTGCGTTGTTGAAGTATCTAACGCAGGATCCGGAAGTTTCTCAACTGGTATTTCATCAGTTGGCGCTGGTGTTGCAGAATCTAGATTCAGACGTGTCTCGGGATCCTTTGTTTGATTGTCTTCAAACCGCTGACGAAGAAACAGTCTTCGGTTGTCGATACCCTGGACAGTTAGCTGCGGTAAACGCCATAAAGTCGTATCATGACCCGTTTCTCCGTCAGCCTCGTCGTCCGCGTCGTAGACTATTTCCCACTTGTCTGAATCAATCCTCACTGGACTGGGTGGAACCGTTCTCCATTCTAAAAATTTTCAGGTATGAAATGTCGTATTTTAATCTCCTTTCAAGAATTGCCAAATTACTCAAATTCAGAAATTGCTTACCATGATCTTCAGAAATCTCTTCCTCTTCATCATTTGTGTCACCTTCATGAGTCTCCTTTTCCTCTCCATCATTTATGTCACCATAATCTGAATTTGTCTCACCATCATCGGCCTCTAAATCTGTGCCGTTTGTTTTTCCATCATTCGAAGCTTCCTTAGGGCTTATCGACTTGGACTCTGACTTGGTCGCTTCGTCAGTACTAGACTTTCTATTCCCACTCGACTCTGCTTCTGTATCCCTCGATTTTCCATCATCCAAAACTTCCGCAGGGCTTATCAACGGGGACTCCGACTCGGAAGTTTCGTCAGTACTAAACGGTTCAACTTCGTCTGACTCCGCAGACTTCTTCTCTTCAATTAAACTCTTGACTCTGAATTCTTGTAATCCTCCCGGAATCCAACCGTATTCATACTTTTCTTCATCCCGTGTATCTTCCAATACATTTGCATTTGCATCTGGGGATCTCCGTCCCTCGGGATCACTCTTAACATTATTGCTCATTTTATCTAAAAAAAAAATGAATAGTAAGATTCAAGTATTTTAGATTAACTGTTGTGCTTATAAATTAAAAAATCATTGGAAATTCAGAAAATGTATAACGATTTGTTTACCCTCCATTATTCGCAGCTCCACTGGCTTTCCAACTTTCTTCAATTTCGCACTTTCTCTCACTTGTTTTCAAATACGATTTTTCCTCAGACAATAAACTACCAAAAAGCATCCGTGAGAATTTTGACGGAAAAGATGAACCGACTACAATTTTAAGAGCCACAACCTAACAAACCAGTTCTAGTTATACGGTGGTCATGGAAAACAAAAGTCGGACCGTTTCGGTTTATTACTTGAGCTAAAATCTAATCCATGTTTTTAGTAACACTATTCTATGGCTAAGCCAATCAATTAATCCGAATCATTCCGTAGATTTCATCTATCCAGGGAAATTGATCTCATTATGTTTAACTTTATTTGTTTTTCTTGGAAGTCATCTCAGGCTGGCTTGTAAAAGTGGTTCAAACACATTATATATGAATTTTTGAGGCGATTGGTAGAAATAAAATTTTAGGAGACGATGCTATTCCAATGTAGCAGAAAACCACTAGGATAATCAATTTATTTTTGAAAACAATTAAAATTGATATCACGCATGAACACAGTTTGAATGGTTAAAATGAACAAATCCTTTATAATTGTAAATTTTAACACCGTCCATCCGTAAAGTTTCATATTCTATAACTTTCTGATAAAACGTCTTATAAAAACGTATCATCTGCATTTATCTCCGGTTTTAAATAGTTGTCACACAGGCAATACTCGAAAAAATGATACAAAACCAGGAACAATTGGAGTGGACAGTGGACTCCATTTTTATTTGGTGTATTTTTACCAAGTTTTTCAGTGTTAGTACAGGATTTTCTAACTTGGCAAGTTGCACATGACAGAAACTCCAAAGTTGTACGTAAAGTACGTATAAAAAAAATTACAATGACTTTTGACAGACGATTGTCTTTCACTGTGTGATTATTATGATTTTTGTAATTTGTTTTAAAATTAATTCATTATTTAAAAAAAAGTGATGTTTTCATAAGTCTCAGAGGACTATCGATTTATTCATAAAAATAATTCTTCTTAATTTTCTTTTACTATTCATTAAAACCTTTAGGTTTGTATTCTTAACCAATTAATTGAGGTTCTTTGATAGTAGTGTTTAATTTTAACTTGTAGGTTTAAGCATTGCGATAAATGATTTTTTCATCCCAGCGTGCATAGGTGACCAATCTGGCATAATTTGGATCTTCCTCGTAATTGACGTTCCCCAATTTTCGGTCTCGACATGGCTGAAAACGAAATTAATTCTATTTCATACAACAGCAATGAGGTGAAAAGTTTGTGCAAAATATAGTTACCCTGGTTGTGTGAATGTGTTGAATCGTGGGTAAATTCTTGATCAGTTCATTCAGCCCAAAATGTGAGATGTGGCGGTTTTTGCGCAAGAAAATCCGCTCCAGTCCAGGATTGTAACGACTCAAATTGGCAAGTCCAATGTCAGTCACCTAAAAATTAAGAATTATGTCAAAGTCAATATGTATAGTAAAGTACAAATGCAATTAAGGTTCACGTACGAAAAGGCATTGACACAAATTGAGGAACCGAAGATGTGGGAAACGAATAGCTATCAGAATGGTAACATCTGAAATTTTTCGGCATCCATCGAAACTGAGCCAGTTGAGGTCTACATAAAATGGAGAAAAACAGAATTTTTATTTGAATATTGACATAGAAATCTAATTGTGAATTTGTGGTACCGAGTTATCGCATTCGGGAATTTGTATAGATAATTGTTGAGTAAGTAATTACATTTAAGCTCCAAGATGGAACGCTTCGTCGGTGTGGCAGGATGAGTCAACATTAAATGGTAGCTGGCATTCTCCAATAAAGCCTTGCAACTTGCCAACGGGAGCCCTGTGACCCCTGCATCTGTCAATTTCCTGGAGTCACTCACTTCAAATGCCCTCAAATTTGGGAAATTGGCAATGACCAACTGCATCATGTCATCATCGAACGGGCGACCAAAGCCAATCAATAATTTAGTGAGATAGGGTCCCAGACTTGAATTACAAACAGCATTGTACTCCGAAATTTGCATATGACGATGACTGAACTCGAAGGATTTGAGAGTCATTGGAAGGCTATTGACATAACTGGAATTAATAAATGGATTTTGAACTCGTCGACGATCTTTTACATGAAGATCCACCAAAAATGGCATGGTAGCCAGAATTGGAGCCAAATCCATTATATCTCTAGCCCAATTGATTCGAACAGCAAGTTTTCTCAAATTCGGCATGAGAAGAAGTGCCGTCCTGAGACCAGTAAAACGCAAGTGATGAAGGAGTCGAATTCCAAAATTTTCAACATGAGGTCCAGCGAATCGATTTGCAAAATCCAAATAAGCGTGGGTGACAGTCTGGTCACTGGCTGTTGCCCAATGGTAACACTGTTCCAAAATCATTTCTCGTGGATGAAATTGTAAAAGCCCATGTACCAAAGTTCCATTCTCATCCACTCTGGAATCTGCATCCACAATTTTCCTCAGTAAAGTGTCTCCACGATTAATTTGGGAAATTGTGAACGTTTCCAATGTGGAAGCACTTTCTCGGAAGATTCTGAAATATCTGTCATCCAATTGAGCGGTAGACGGAAGATGACGATAACGTTTGAAGCCAGCCCGTGCAGTCTGCAACGTGAGATGATGTAAAGTTCCAGTACAGCGCGGTGCAAGATGATCCAAAATGCACAGTGGGAAGTAATTAATATGTTCCAATATTAGAGTGCTGATCCGCGGTGGGATTTGGATGTCATCCGGAGCAGGGGTCCAATCTGGAATGGAACAGTAATCGCAAAATTGTTTTAACAAATAATTAACTAATCCCTAAATTATTTCTTGTGTCTAAGATTAATTCCTACAGTTGCAAAATTGTAAGTTCATTTTATTATCATCCTTCGTGCAAATTATTTAAAAGAAGAATTGAATTGAATGCGAGACTAGACTGAGGTCAATTGCTTTGACTAATTGTAATTAATTACTCAGAATTTATAAATTGTAATTAAATATTTTGGAAATTGTGTGTAATTGCATTTTGAATATTAAATTCAAAGACCCCTATGATGTTACCACGCTTAAAACATCAATTCGTACGTGTAATTTGAATTGTAACCTGTAATTTTATTTAATTACTCTCCGATTTCTATTATTGTCTCTTCGTGTAATAGCAAAAAAAATTAGAACAAACCTGTATGCACACAATGGACTCTCAACGTGTCCCTAATTCGATGACCCATGGGCTGGGTGAATTCATGGTTTGGGACTTTCTCAACATGAAAATGATTTCGTTTGAGTTTGAGATTTTCGACCATAGGACAACGTTTGAGAAAATTGACGAGATCACCACAAGGAATTGTAAGGCGTTCAATCACGACTTTCGTAATGTTGTTTGACATTTTATCCCAAGTACGCCCGAAATGTTGCGTAGAGTATGGATTGAAATGATCAAAATGAACAGCGGTCCAAATGATTGAACGTCCAGAGTCCAAAAATCCAATGTCTCTGCCCCATCCGGTTCCAAGTTTGATTTGGACGGTTCCAAGAAAACGAGGATGACTCAAAACGACATTTTCCCAAGTGGAACAGACCTGGCGAAGGCGAAGCATTTCGGCAAAAGTAACCATTTTACAGAGTTCAAATAGACCACCCTGTAGAATTAAACATGATTTTAGAAGAAATGTAATTACAGTAGCAACATCTTGATAAGATGGAAGCATTTCAATAATTGACGTGAACTGCAAGAGATAATCAAATATCCGCGTATTTTTTGTAGAGGATGGGTGGACTTTTGGGTATGAGAAGAGAAATCTCCGTGCAGAGTAAGTTGTAGATATTTCTTTCTCATTCTAGTCTATACGGTATACCACGAACCTGCTTAGAAAACTGCAGTCCCAGGTCATCTTCGACGGTCTCTTCTGGTGGAGCGTGAACCTCTCGAATGGCCAACTGCTGAGCCATTTTCGGCAGATGTGCCTTTTGAGATGAGAATATTTTGTTTATTACAATAGTAAAGTTAACGGAATACAAGGTTTTGAATTTATAGGAATTTCACTGAAACCTAGGATATTTGACTGTAACCGAAGATTAATTTGTCGGATTTTTTCTTTCCTCTACCATTTCTACTGTTGTTGATTTTATCATTTCTTGTTTTAGTTTTCGCTGTTATGGATATAGAAATTATGATTATCTAATTTTATGACAGTAGATATCTAAGAGTATGGAATCTGGCTCCTTTCATAGGGAGGACACTTTTGTTAACACCAGACCAGGCGAGGTCAAGTCAAGGTTTCGGAGTGTTCCGCTAGTGGATATTGCCTGCATGGGCAAGTATACACACTTCTGTTTCTAAAATGTCTCCTGAAAAGTAAATGACATAAAATTGCGTGACTCATCCGACAGAGTATAAATGAATTATGAAAGTGAGATCATGAAGTTAAAATAATAAAAGTGAATTTTTATGTACAAAAGAAAAAAAAATTATTTATAAAAAAATGAACACATAAAATCAGGGTAAAGGCAAATCTAGGCTTTATTCAAAATTATTCCAAACCGGTCAATTTAATTCAAATTAACAAAATAACTTTGTCAGGAACAGCATGTAAAATTTTAGAAATCCACATTATCCACATTTTGAATGCCGTGAAATCCTTATTTAGTTCACCATCACATATTTCTTGGATGGTGCAGTTAATCATGAGTGTGCCATATTATGTGCCATCACCAGTCCATGCACGGGGTCCATTAATTGTATGACATATTATGACATAATATTTTTATTATTCGCCCATTTTATT